>VCJL01000704.1:48168-59169 GCA_024139405.1 Backusella mclennaniae | reverse complement strand
AAAAAAAAAAAAAAAAAAAAAAAAAAAAAAAAAAGAGATCCTTGAGCATATACATAAATCAAAACAACCATCCCATGAAAAGAAGAAAAGTAGTCGGTTATATGAGCACAAATAATGGTCTGTTCGTCCTGAAATCGGTTCTTTATTTAAAGGTCGTTCCCAAACAACATTTTTATTTAGACACCAATCTATTTTTTTCTCGTCTTTATCTGTTTTTCTAGTGAATGTTCAGGAAATCCTTCCGGAGACAAGTTAACACTTGTTTAGGAAATGATTATTTTATTTTATTTACTTATTGAATGCTTGATCACCATTTGTCAACATTCAATATCTATATCTCATAACCAAGAACGTGTCGTCCAAGTAATCGTAGCATCCCAAGCTTATGGCATTTAATATGCATGAATTAGATGCAGTCTATAGATAATGCATTTTCTATACTCTAGAGTTTAATTCTCTTCTTTTTCCAGTGATGCCAACCCGGGTTATAGACTGGATGAACAACAAAATAAAAGGCAATCCATTTCAAACTTGTTTGATAGCACCGCCATATTTACACAATATATACAAATACGTTTAGTCATGGTGGGTAGATTCGCTGTTCATGGGAGCACAAATATATCACTTTTTAGAGAAGTATCTGGTGCTATAAATCTCGACCACTGACTAAGTATATTATGGACCACCATGTAGTACATTCAAAATCCAAGGCACTGCTGAAACGATCGGAGGTGCCCTTTTTTACTTTTCCAGATTTCAAATCAGTTCAGGTTTTAGTACTAATAAAATCTATGACTATTATGTTTTGGTTCCTTTTCTTAATCCTTTATTATAATCTAATTACATGCCCTTGGTTATCTCCTTCCATTATATTTTGTATTCAATTTTTCAACCTCTCTAAAATAAATCTACTATATTTGTGACCACTTTCGAGTCATTAGTTTTGTATTATAAGAATTTAATTTAACGGCGTTGTAAGAAGTTATTTTTTTAATCGCATATTGACATCAGAGATCTGCAACATCTTAATTTGAAGAGTGATCGCTTTACAAAGGATATTACTATGGTTCTAATAAGAATAAGAAAAGAAAATTTTTACAAGCAACATTAATTTGCTTCAATGCACTCGAAAGGGACTTATGAAAATGTAGCACATTCATGCAAATTGAGTTTGCATCCTTTCTGTACTGATTTCATAAAAGGAAATCAGTCATTCTATTGTCGGACTTCTCGATCTGTATTTTTACAATCAGTTAAAGCTGATAAACAAGATATAATTCAGTTACTTTATAATAACCCTCTTATTCATATATTCAATCTCTTTGTAGCACGAGCAAAAGTAAAGCTAGTTTAGGAACCTGGCTTTTGGGGGTATATTTTATCGCTCGGACCACATCAACTAAACCCTAATATGATGAAAACGTTACTATTTTGACGGTCTCGTACACATTTCTTGTTCCAGATCGTAAAAGATAATACGTTAAAAAAACACAAGTGTTTCATCACCTTTCCCTTCTTTTGTATAACCGTTGTCAAATAATAATGTGCATTATACCATTTAAAAAATACCAAAATTTATATTTGTAAACCAGCTGTTCAGAGAATAGCTTTTTTACATTACTTTATTCATTCAAGACAATATTATTACTTTTTTCTCGGGTTTTCCTTTTAAAGATGCTGATAAAATGTATACTTATGTTACGAATAATACATAATTAAAAATATTCCTAACAACTACAATAAAAAGCCAAGAGCCAAGGAAAAGCCTCTTTTTACTTCCTATAACGACATCCGAGTTTCTCATATAAAAGTGACCCTGTGCCCTTAAAACCAAGAAAAGAATACAGCCAAGAAAAAAAAATTGATAAACGACTTTCAAAAAGGATGTATCTTTCTCTAAAAGGAAGGCAAATAGTATTGCTACTTTTTCTAATTCTCAGTGGAAATGTTTTTTATAAGTATTCCTGTCTTTAGAGATAATAAACAGCATATAATTGATTTGCATACATATATATTACATGCGTGTTAGTGGCAAAGCAAATCAAAAAGTGACAACGTATACAGAAAGGAGTTTCTAAAATGGATTGTATGAATCAACAAAACCTTGTGCTCAATTAATGATCGCAAAGTTGATTTAAAAAACAAACAATTCATGCTTAAACAGTGAATTTCTCTCCCCGCATTTACATAGTTTTGTCTTTGTTTTTCATAACAAATAAATATTCTCTTTGTTCAGATAGTAAATTCTGATAAACGAAATATAAACATAGGCTTGGCCATTTGCACACATAGCTTAATGCTTTGATCAGAAGATAGTAAAAGCATAACCATTATTACTTTTGCAACCAATCGACTGTCTTTATTTTTTTTCAAACTTCTCATACACATATCAATGTCTATATATATATGAAGGAATTGATAGCGATTGGCTATTATTTGTGACACTATTTTAAATAAAAATAGAATTAAAAAAGGGGAGAAATAATACCAAGGAAAAGAAAACAAAAGAGAAACCTAAATAAACACAAATAAGCTAGTTATATTTCTATATATGTTAAAAAAATGAGATCCCAAGGAGTATTTTTATAATAGCTCTCATTGCATCCACAGCACAGACTTTTTGAAATCGATTCAAAGAGAAAAAAAAATAGCAGTCCATAGCCGTGCCGCAGCAGCTTTTTGGATTTCAAGTCAAATAGCGAAAAAAAACAGATTACGTGTAACTTTTTCTTTTCTTCTGTTATTTTTCTTGAAAAAAATACTTTTTTTTATTTTAATAATTATCTTTCCAATTGTAATAATAGAGAGTATAGATCTGTTGTTACTTTTAGTACACTATTTAATAGTTGGGAAGCGATTTGAATTATTTTATACCAATCCAGCGAATGAATATTAATACACTGCATATACACCGGAATTTCACGCAAGTGACAAAATGAAGAAGAAAACCAAGACGAAGCAATCCAACGAGGATAAAAACAAGTATAACTATCTCCCCATATCACCACCGCCTGCTCATAGAAGTTCTCCAGAAGATCAGCATTTTCAATCATCGTCATCTCCTGTAGGTAGACCTCCTCCCCCGCCTCCTCCAGAGTCCACTTACCATTACCATGGTTTGGATAATGATATCTTTCAGGATCTCGCTGACATTATTTCACAGAATCAATCGTCTCCACGAACGCCTCCATCCACACCGCTGGTAATGGTAAATATGGGCCCTGTTGATTTTGAACTATACGAGCTTTTGGATTCATACCCGTCTGATCTTGAACTGTTTCCTGCTTTGCCGAACAACTCAAATGACCCTTCATAAAAGAGAGCAAACCCTCTCTGTTTTTTACTCCATTATATATAATACCATATTATATATTGTTGCATATTTTCTTTTAACCATTTTTTTTATATACTTTTATTATTTTGTACACACCATTTTTGTTCCCAAAAAAGACAATCACCAAAAAAAAGTCAACCATGACTCATATTCTGTAACCCCGCCTTTTCCATACTTTTTACCCTCAATGCCCTTTTATGCGTACCACACAAAATTATGTTTCCCTATTATCATACAAAGAAGAATACTCTAATTATGCTATCCTATACAAATCCCAAGAAGAAATATTTATATATAAAAGAGAAAGAAAAAGAGGATGGTGTGTGGAGAGAGAGATAAATAATTGGTTTTTTTGTTTTGTTTTTAGATGTGTGTTTTTTTTTTGTTTTTAATAATCCGACATACAAATGTTTTATAAATGCTGTGAATATATGATCCCATGACGTAAAAATAAGGATCAGCAAGTTACTCAAATGGTAAATGACGATTATTTCGCAACAAGAAAAATTTTACAGATGAGAAAAAAAAAAGAAAAAAGCCGTTCATATTTAAGTATGCTAATTACCATTTTCAATGGATAAGTCATTCAATTGCAATAACAAGAAGCTATTAATCGATCTTATTCGAGGCGCGTGTGCATGCACTTATACCTTAAGCAATCACTGTCTTCCTGGAAAAACTAATAAAGTCGAAGCAGGTACCACATTTAGAACCCCCAACCTGTAGTTGTCGCTGTCAAATGTAGAGAAATATAATTGATAGCTGAAGGTAAATTAATCAAATTAATCAAATCAATCAAACTTACTTGGTGAGTTTCATCCAATAAATCTTGCATGAATAGGTTAGAATGTAGCATGGTTTCATTTGAAAGCTATGTTTTACTTTCCCTCATATATCAAATAAATGATCGATCTTAAGGTACAGTCCTAAATGGATAATACAAAAACCTAGTGGTATTTGGTATACGAGTAACATGCAATTCAAATTACTGAAAAACACATACATGATACGGCTTAAGTTGAGTATTATTATTAATCAATCCAACATCTAATTTTTATTACTCTTTATCTTGGTGTATTTTGCTTGGTAAAGTTATTTCTGTAAATGCCTATAAATCATGCTTATTTGCAAAGCTTTTTGGGAAATTTATGCTGTGCAAATAATAGATAGCTTGGATTTAATTTAAATGATTACTTCTGGGTAACAAAATGAAAAAATGCCAAGCATTCTACACTACACAGTGGTTATATAAGGACTGCTTTGGTTAAGTGGAAAGAGAAATCAAGTAACTGTAATAAGATGTTTGTTGTAATCCTTAAATTCATAACTTTATGGTTTAATTTTTCTTCGTAAAGAGAAAAAAAAAGGATAAGTTGTTAGTGTCAGCGAGGGCGCATATGGAAAAACCTGTTTGTTAAACTTCTTTCCAATGGAAATCTATGTTAATAGCTCTATTTGTAAATACCATATAACGTATATTAAAGTATAATAAAAGGGAAATATGGATACAGCAGATAAAAGGCTTGTGTAAAAAAGGTCTGCTAGTTTATAAATAAGCCAAGGGGATAATGACTGCTTATGATCTTTGTCTCATTCTGACTCTCTCATGCCACTCTAATCTGTTTCGAAATCAATTCACCTGTTTCGTTAAGTATATTTAAGGAAAGGGGAATTGTATACAATACAGAAGTAATAAAAATTGAAAATAGCAACCTCACCTTTGTCGGGTATCGAATGGAAATCAAAAGGGTATACGTCATGATTCTGCAACTATTAAGGAACTTAAAAAAAACCTCCATTTCATACCAAGCAGACTCAAAAGATAGTTGAATACAAATGCTCAAAGTGCAAGAAGAAAAAATCAATGCTTTTGTAAAATAATAATAATAATGTAAACAAACAAGTCAATAAATGACATGTGCTTTTTTTGTTTTAGTTTCTGGCCTCCTTGATGACTTCACATCCTCAATAAAAAGAAAAGAAAAATGTTTTTCCTTTCTTTTCTCTCTCTTTTCTTTTTTTTTCACAAATTCTTACACTAACCTATGAACCAAAAAACCACAAGTAGTAAGTAGAAGAGATAAGAGAAGTATAAATAATGATAGATATGACAATCAATAAAGAATGGAAGGGATACTTACTTATTCTTAGAACCAGCAATGACCGGTATCCATTCATCAGATGTAAGTATTATGCATTGGTAACAACAGTTGTACTCATTCAAGTTGATTAGGGGTTACAAAAACATATCGAATTTTGGGACAAGAATCAGAAAGGTTACATAACCCCGATAGATACTATAAATGGTTAGTATAGCAACAAGCGCGTGAAAAAAAACAGAAAGAAAATGATTAAAGAACAAAAATAATAACATTCACAAAAAGGTTTCATGACACTTGGTTACGGCGTTATGCTTAGTGTATTCCTGGGTTCCGTAGCAAGTATTTTCTTATCTCTAACTTGTCAGGATAGATGGATTCCAATCCCGGACCCCCTTTGTCGCTCTAATGTAACGCATTTGATTCAGTCAAAGAAAGCCTCTTTTAAGAATCGTGGTGCATACAATGATGAAGGAGATTTTGTACCAGATAAATTTAATATTCTCTTTGAAAAATATGCTCGGTCTGACAAAACCGGTGCAACTATCTCACTTCCCGAATTAATCAGAATGACGCAGGAGCAAGAGAGTCTAGGCTTTAATATGAATCTTCATGAACTTAAAGGATGGTAAGCAACTCTCAACATTTCTCTTATCAGTTATATTAAAACTCACATGGTTTCTTAGGCTTCAAGGACTAATTGAATTGAGTGCCGCTTATTTCTTTATTGGGCATCGCGGTCACCTTAAGCGAGAAGATGTGAGAGCGGCTTATGATGTGAGTAAAAATAATAGATACTCTAACCTACTTTGTATATAGAGTTTCTTTTTTCTTGTATCGCAGATCTCTGACTCAGTTTATTTTTTAGGGATCTCTGTTTTACAAATTACAAAACGCCAAAGGCGTTAAAGAGGTTCCAGTTGAAACAAATGATGCGCTCTCTGGCACTTATCTCTGCGGTTCTAATTCAGATTTGACTAATGAAAACTTCAGCTTATTGGATCTAGCAAACACTGATATTAGAAAATTATTAGCATTCGCAAAAGAACAGACACACGAATTTTCTTTGGAAAATATCCTTCGACGCCACACACCTATTCAAGGAGTACGTTCACCCAAGTTCTCCTTTTTTTCACGTGAAGTTAAACCCATTCATGATCAATCTGCACTTTTCCCAGACGGCCTAACTGGTGTCGCCAAAAGCTATGAAGAAACTTCGGATGTGCCTAGTTTGACTGGTTTGAGCCGTGGCTCCGTCCAACAATCAGACTCTGTATTTGACAGTCTTGTCGGAGAACCCAGCAACTTCACTTCTTCTAGCTTTTTTGTAAATGATGATGCCGAATCCAAATCCATGTTAACCGGTGTAGCCACACCTGAAATCGATGATACCAAAGAAAATTCAACTGAAGAGGATCAAAATGACTCTGGTTTGACGGGTGTTTCCAAGGAAACCGAGTCAGGTGAAAAAGGTACAAGCCCACTTCTAATTCCCAAGTCGGGAATCACTCCCCCTCCCGAGGAAGCCTCTGACCATGAAGCATCAGACAAGGAAGATAAAGAACATTATCAAGAGAACAAGGATACCGCAGGCTTCGTTACTCCTGCTCCAAGCAAGCGCAATAAGAAGAAGAATAGTAATAAGCACGGAGCACCACCAGTATTGGAAAATAGCTTTGCTCCCATTGCCACTGATGTTAAATGATAGTGTTTCAAAACTCAATTTATGTATTTGCCAAACAAATAAATAATATAAACAATTACATGGTTATTTCCAAATAAAATGACCTTTTTTATTCTATTAAATGACGTCTTTGGGGAATAAGAATTAAACAATATTATTTTGACTTTATCATATGCTTCTACTTACCATCAAGGAACTTTTTGATTTTCGACCATTCATTATTCTTTTTTACTATTAAAAGCCAATGGATGACATTTAGTATGTTCTAATTCGTACTGATTATTTCCAAAGAATTTGGTTGGCCGAGCAGTCATATGAATCGCATTTCCATAAGGAGCTTTAAATTTCAATAAAGATTAGAGATAAAGGCTTTGTGAACAGAACTCGGTTTTTATTTATTTGTGCTCTATTTGTTAACCTATATTACAACTACTACCAAAAACGTACTACTGCGATAAAGTAGCTATCGTAAAGGCATGCATAATTTTTTGCGCCAGTCAATAAAGAAGGGGGTTGTGTTACCGCTATGGCTATCCACACTAATTCTTTGAAAGTTGAAATTTAATAAAAGAAAAATATTACAAAACAGGTTTCTTTGTAGTGGATGTCATCATTATCGTATGCATATGTAACAAGAAGTGCAGAACCTTGTATGTCAAACCAAGGTGATTGATAACCACTCATTTAATGTCTTTTTCATTAGACTGTTGCTATTACTATTTATCTTCACATTATAAACAACAAGGGGACAGTGATGGTACAGCATTTTAGGTAACCTTAATAATCCCAATTAATCGATAACTTACACATATACACTTTAGTGCTTAATCGAATCTGAGAGTGCTTTTAGTACGAGAGGATTTGTTTCTTTTTCAAAACCTAAAACTCTGTTATTCTGGTTCAAATTATGAAATCAATACTGTTTGAAATTGTTTCTATTCAATAAATCCACAAACATGCTTCTATCAATTTAACCGATCACTGGAATATATATCAAACGCGATGTGATGTTTTCATTTGGTCATATTGTACATTTATCTAAAACGTAGATATTTTGACCCATATTGAAACTTTGGAAAAGACAAATGTTAACGAAAAGATCAATGTGGAAAAAGAAGAGAAGGAAAAAAGAAACACAAATATGTTGAAATCAGCGAATTTACTCTTAATATGAAGTAAACTCAATGTCCTTTAATACGAAAGAGGCATTCTTCGCAAGTTTAATGTCGGTTCATCATTGCTTATTCATAAAATGCAATTCGATCATTTTCTTTCTTTTTCTGCACTGTAGCCAAATTTTGCTGACCAATATAAATATTTTTATCATCCAATAAAGTTGTAGCTCAGAGCCACATCTTAATAATCAACTAAAAAGTAGGCTAATTTTGCTTTTCAATAAATGGTCTCCGTATCTTACAAGTATCTGTCATATCCTGTGCATATAATGATAAAAAGAAGAGCCACCATGAATAACATTAATCCATATTACGGTATCAGAAGTAGGATTTATAATCAATATTCTCATAAATTCAATTTCGTCAGAAACTATATTAATTTCATCAAACATATGATACCCATATTGATAGATTAAGTTTATGTCTGACCATACAAATCTGCATACGAAAGGGGAAGCAACTCATTATTTACAAATAAAATAATATACATATATTAAAGATACTTAGTACTGATCCTTCATTTTTATCTCCTCTTGTGCAAACATATGCGACAGCACGTACGCAAATGGTTCAATTTCTAGTTTTATATTTGCTCAAACTTTCTGATATAAAGTTTTTATTATTTAACCAAGTTACGTGGATAAGTTGACGTAAACAATGATAAAGGCATATAGTAGATGGGTTGTTTCAAACGACAATGGAATATTTTTCTTTGTGTAATAAAACCCATTTATACACAGATAAAAATACATTTGTCATAGGAATCTGTTTGATCGCATTTTGTAACATGATTTGAAGGCTGGTTTGAAATACAAAAGCAACATAACCATCATTATATACTTTTGCTCTGAATGTTCAAAGTTTGAAAGTAATATCAAGCTGTACTACAAAAAGTGATTTAAATATCCTTTAGAAAAATATAGATTTTTTTTTTCATGTGTATGTATCATGATGTGCATTTTACATTTTAACGAGGGTTATATGATATCCATCGTCTGCTTTGCTTTATTTGAGGGAAAAAATAGTCTATTTAAAATAATGTCCAAGAGTTATAAAGATTTTTAGCTTGGAAAAGGAGAAACAAAAAAGGAGACAATAAAAATAATAGTATTGATTTCATCTGTATGGAAATATACTTCAAAACAATGTTTATTTTTAAAATTATTAAAATTTCATGTGATGATAAATGATCTAAATAAGCTATAAGTCAATTTACCCCTTCTGGTCTATTTGTTTTATTTATCATCCAGTGCATAGTTCCAAATTCCACTAGTGATATCAAGTATTTTATCTGCTCACAGGAACAATCATCCATGTATCAAATTCAGGTTCTATTGAATTACAATGCTGAAAAGCACTATCTAAAAAAAAAAATTGTGGTGTTGCATGTAGAAGATGTGGTTTAACAATCATCCTGTTTTAAATATAGTCGTATTGCAATTAATGCGACTCGCCTATTGTAAGTTTCATGCTGTATTTAAAAGAAAATACTTTATAATGGGTTGAAGCTTGAGATAATGCCATGCACCATATTATGAATGTTAGTTGGATCAGTTTACTTAACAAATAGATAATCAACATCAACTTGTTTTGTTCTATGATATTAAACAGCTTGTCTTGGTTATTCCATCTCTGTTATTTGAGTAGTTCTTGAAACCTTGATCAGTCAGAAAAACATAGCAAACTTCTTTCAACAGAATTTTGGTCATATCAGAGATTCTTTGGTGCTTGATCAACTTTTGGGTTTTAGACTTCAATGCTAAGTATTGAGGTTTTTCAGTAGAATGACTCATCTAATAAGTAGCGCTGACAGTAAGAAAGACTCAATCAATAAAGAGCTACTACTGTTGATTCTAGGTACTAGGTTTTAGATTCAGAGTTTATTTGCAGCTCCGATGTAGCAGGTTTCTGGTCACCAAGGCTTCAAGGCTCTAAAATAAGTAAATATTCGGATATGGAGTTCTATCAAGCATCCCCATTTTCAATGGTATATTTGATGGCAGCTTTTGCTTGTCAGAAAGTTTTGTGTGGATGGTTGTAAAAAAAATCACTTTTTTGGAAATTTATTGAAACTCAAATTTGTTTTTCGAAAATGATGACGTGACCACAAAGATTATTTGTATGGTGACTTTCGGCTTAATTCTGGGGTTCAACACCTTACTCCCCACTCTTTTCACATAACAAAAAAAATTATATAAGAGAATGTCTGGTCTCTTTGCCGTTTCCAACTTTGCTATTACTACTGCTTCTGCAGGCTCTGCTAATGAAGCCAGAACACGTGCCTTGGCACTCTACAGAAAGTTCCAAAAGTCTGTATGTATCGACCCTCATTATCTTTATTTTTATAAAAAAAAAAATGGCAAATAGCCACATTTCGGTTAATTTGGTTATTAACTATTTTCAACATTTAATTTTCAATGAATTAAAAAAAAAATGCAGGTTCCTGAGATGATGAAACTTCATGAGATCAACATGCCTTCTTCAACCATTCGTGCCAAGGTCCGTGAGGAGTTTGAAAAGCACCGTTTTGTTGAGGAACTCGAAGTACGTGATATTTTGTATGCAAAGGGACAAATGGAATATCAAGAAATCATGAACGTCTGGAAACAAAACAACCACATCATGAACTACTTTATTAAGGAAGAATTGCCTCCTAAGCCAACCACTTTCTTGGAAAAGTTTTACGAAGGAAGATCTTAAATAAAGAGA
>VCJL01000704.1:18540-43202 GCA_024139405.1 Backusella mclennaniae | reverse complement strand
TATATATATATATATATATATATGTTAGATAAGATGACTTTCCTCTTTCCCTTTTTCGAAATATATAATAAGTATATCATCATTTCGTACCATATGCCTGTAGTCTCTCCTTTTGAGTCTGCATCTTCATCGTATGATAGAGAGTAAGCGCATTATGTTTAGGACCGCTTCTGTAGGAGAGTGTCAGACATTCCTGTAGGCGTGGTGGCAATTCCGGTATTTCATGCTGATTTGGAAACAGGGCTTCTTCCTTCTCCCTTAATTTCTGATCTCGTAACTGTCTTGCACGCTGCTCCAACAAATCCGATAACCCATCAGGACTATCATCGCCTTTCTCTTCAAATATAGTATGGAATGTAACAAGTGAAGGTAAAATGTCATCACCAGTTTCATCTTCTTTCCAAGATATTTTATAACCCTCCTTAGTGTATTGTGCCGATTTAAGTGCCCTTCCCTCATCGACAGCCATTTGTTCATCCTTGTTTGATCTTGGATCGTTTACGCGATAAATACTATCATCTTGTGAATATGTAGGTTTTGGCATATGCATTTCGTATGATCGCATTGTGGGTGCTTTTCTTAACGTATTTGCTCTTTTGGGAGCTTGCTGGGGCGAAGGGATGGGTGTTGCTGGAGAAATGGGGTTGGCTATACTATGAATATTGGTGACAGAAGAATGAGGACTAGGAGATGTGGAAGTAGGAGAAGCGGCAGATGAAGTAGTATTTGTTGTTTTGACAGTCGATGTCGTCGAATAAAACGATGCTGATTTATGAGTGATAGCATCATTATTGTTACTGATATTATTAGTGTTATTATCGATACTACTTGTTCTAGTAGTAATAGAGGGTATTCCAGAAGGAGAGCCAACGACTTTGGCGATACCAGCCCGTCTTCTTTGTCGTTGGCATCTATAGCAAGTACAAGTAGGGCTATTAGTACAAGCAGCGGTGACATTAGATGGTGTTGATGCTGTAGTGTTGGTAGTAGAGATGGTGGTACCACTAGTATTGTTAGTGGCTACATTATTGGAGGACATAATAGACTGTAAATAGGAGTCACCATCATTGGATTTAGTGCTAAAAAATAGAAAAAAAAAAAGTCAATTATCGAATAGTGTTGTCCTACGTTAGAATATAAATCACAAAATTTACTTTGTGGAAGGCATTTGAATTGGTATTTCGTCTATTTCAATCTTTCCAGACTCGTCCTTTTCTGTTGACTGTAAGCTTACTATTAATAGTTATTTAATAAAATCGAATAAGGAATGTGATATTTATTAATGTTTTACTTACAATCTACTTTGTTATCAATGTGAAATTTTTGTACCCAATCTGTTTTAATATAATTATTCAAATTATAATATAAAAAATATTATTGTTGACATTGTTTTATATATTTAGTTAGTAAAAACATTAATAATACAAATTGGTATCATATAATCAATGTAAGATAGTGAGTGCATGTGTGTATATCGAAGTGCAGGAAGGAAAGAGAAAGGTTTTGTAAATAAAAGTAAGCAAGATCAGCATCATGGACTCAGTAATTGAATTCAAAAAGTAGTCTTATTGCTGAAATGAGCTTTACCTTGCGAAATGGGATCCATGCCTGAAGTGACAGCCGACATTTAAGAGATGAAGTTAAAGAGAAAGAAGAATTTTAAAATTTAAAAGAGAGAAAGAGAGAAAGAAAGAGAGACAAAGAGTATTTGTTATAAATAACACAAAAAGGGATAAAGAAGGGATTAAGCGAGGGAAAATAGCAGATTATATTATTTTATTTATTGTTACACTGAAATAAAGTAGTTTGCATCGATGTAGCTTGCTAAGAATGGTAATTTCAAGACCTTTATTTTTAAAAAGTTTCTTTTTACTCTTTTTTCATAGTGTCTTTATATTAAATGAATTAAAAATACTGCTCCTTTCCTTTTCTAAAGCGAGCAACAACATTGTTGAACAATGCATTGTTCTGGAATACATCAGTGGCTGTGGATGCCAAGGCAACAGAAGCGGCCAAGGCACGATCATGAGCGTACTCGGTTCTAGCTGCTGCTGCAAACTCTCGTGTGTGTGGTTGAAGGCCGTCAGCAATTTCAAATCCTGGATGGAGTCCTGGAACAGCATAGGTAATGTTACCCATATCACTACTACCCGATACAATTTGCTCCTCTTGTTCACGAGGGAAGATGGTAAAACCTTCAGCTCTTGCATAATCAATAAAAGTATCTCCAAGATAATCATTCTGGAAAATATCTATGTAGTTATATGTCGGCCAAGGTTATTTTGTTAGTGTAGCTCTTTTTTTTTTTCTTTTCTAAAAATAGAGATTTTATCTTTTTTTACCATCAATTTGACCATATTCTGCCCAGGTTATCTTGACTTGACATCCTGATGATTTACCACCAGCCAACACACACTTTTCAACCTTCTCTTTCAACTCAACCAATTGAGCACGTGTCACTGACCGAACATAGAAAAAGCCAGAGGCATAATCAGGAATAACATTGGGCTAAAATATGCAATTTATGAGTTTGAATTTGGATTTAGAAATGAATTTATGTGTGTACAACATAAACAGTATCATCATTTTTCAATTATTGGACATATTCTTACCGAGTTACCGCCTTGCTTAATGATACCGTGGATTCTATCATTATCATTGTTAATGTTAATGTTGTGCTGGTTTAAATGTTTTTTTTTTTTTTAATTCATGTTTTTATGGTACCTATTGCTAGGAAGTGTTTGCTGTCTCAACATGGCAATATTATTAAAACTTTGCATTAAACCATCAAGTGCGTTAACGCCTTCGAAAGGACTAGCGCCAGCATGAGAAGAACGCCCAAAGTATTCGACAAGGAAAGAATCCAAAGCCAAACATTTACTATAGACGCCGGACATTCCGTTAGGGTGTAGCATCATACAGAAATCTACACGGCGATTGATTTCGCCTGCCCTGACAAAATTGACCTTTCCACTTGTAGATTCTTCGGCAGGTGTACCAAATAATGTGACTGAACCATTCAGTAGGTTTTTTTCTAAACATGCTTTGACTGCCAATGCGCATGCCACACCAGTGATTGCAATCAAGTTATGGCCACATCCTTTTTTTTTTCTTAGTCGTTAGTCTTCGCAATTTATTTTATAAAACTAGAATGCATGTACCTTGCCCGATACTATTGGTATTATTATGTTACTATTAGTATAACCAAAGGAAAAACTATCAATCTTATGCTCATTAACTTACCCAGGAAGAGCGTCATATTCGCTACAAAAACCTACTCTTCTTCCTTCTTTGCCATTACTGTACTCTGCAATAAAAGCAGTTTCAAGTCCAACAACCCCACGTGAGACCTTGAAGCCTTTTTCTTCAAGATATTTGGTCAATAAAGCAGCGGCTTTGTATTCTCTATTACCAAGTTCTGGGTTATCATGAATCTGCAATTATTTTTTATTCATGTCAGTCTACTCTTGTATTCTTATTTTTATAATTGTATCTCTCTATACCTTCAAACTAATTTCTCGAAGTTCAGCATTATGGCCATTAATAGTTTTTCTAACTAAATCCTTGATTTCTTGAGATGCCATGGTAATGTTTCCTTTTTTTTATGAAGAAAAAATAAAAAATAAAAGGAAGAAGATAAAGCAAAAGAGTGGGAATTAATGGTTTATAATCAATTGTGAGAGCCAAGGTTCCACATTATCTTTGGCCGAATGCCCGGCCAAAATGAGAAATGTCTTTTTTAGATGACTTGTATCTACCTTTTCTTAATTAGACTTTTTTTTTATTTCTTTCATCAGATCGCTCACTTTCTTCTCACCTTTAAAAAAAATAAACCTTATGGCATTTGATCACTTTTGTATCTCCATCAGACAAACTCTTTTTCGGTGGAATGGCGGAATAATCTATTTAAATACCGCACATGTACATGAAGGGAAGTGTTTTTTGTAAAAGTAATGCCATCCTTTGTAATAAAGAGTATTTTCTTGTGCCAAATTTCGTGCATATTATGTTTTTTTTTTACTGCTTATATTTATTGTAAACAATAATAAGGTTGCATTAAAAACACGTAATCAGGAGAGAGAAGGAGTGATGTTTATTTTTGTAATGATTCACATATATATCTGAGTCAAGTGGGACAGTCGTTCAATGTGTCCAATCATTGTTTAAAGAAACACTCGTATCACCAATTGACATATTTCGGTGGATTTTTGTCAAGTTAAAACGTCATTGCTATATTCAATCGTCTATCTTCAAGCTATCTATTTTGTCATTGTACTTTGTTCTAAAATACTCTAATTTTAATCTATTAAAAGTAAGAGTTTACTATGCTTGTAAGGATAGATACAAATTCAAGTTTCATTGAATGATGCAAATATAATCATGAAGGAACCAAATAATCTAAGCAGTTTCCGATATACCTATCCATCAATCGCTATTCTAATGACTGAAACAGTGATTTCTTGGCTCCCAAAACAAATTGGAAGCTGGCTGCATCCCCCACACATGTAGCCATACGGCCTACATTTCAGGAACAACACCACTTCTCTGTTTACAATGGTTTAAAACTCCTCTGTTAATAAGATCATGTGGTTCATTAAAGAACCAACGGTCATAAACTTTCGCGTCAAGAAATAAATGCCTTTTCCACTCTTGTCATTAAAGCGTATCAAAATGGATAAGTTTCCAGTCGAGATTTTAAATTATATATTCAATCACCTCCATCAAACAGAAAAAGTAGAATGCATGCTAGTTTGTCGCCACTGGGCAAGTTCTATCCGTATCTCTTGCTTGTTCAACACAGTTACCATCATATCAAAAAAGTACGATTCAGACGCTGCAATCGCTCGCTTTAATTCGCTTACCAAATCGCTTGGACAAAATCAGCTTCTTTGCAATCAAGTGCAGCATTTATTGGTTAGAGATTGCTTTGATTTTGAATTCGATGGGAGCAATCTTGGAAGTCAATTCCCACATCTCCGTTTTCTGTTTTTATGCAACACCTATATTGGCCAAGATGGTTTTACAGCAACCCAACTCGAACAGTTTAAGTCGTGGCAAGATTATCTCCAACAAATCATAGAGCATGAGACGGCACTGTTGACTTTTTCACTACTCGATGCAGGCGTGTTTAACTGTTTAAAGATAATTTGCTTGACGCCAGATCGAGCATCAATTCCAGCTCCTATAGAAGAACAACACTTTAAAAATCTGAAGAACGCACCATTTTTAACAACATTAAAGCTTGATGGTTTTTCGTTTCCATTGGAGTATCTTGAATTAATACATGGAAATGCACCTTCGTTGAAGCATTTGACTTTGGCGCTTATTTTCATAGAAGAAGAAGTGAACCTGCCCGAAGTGGTAACTCCTACAAGCTGTATGAAAACACTTTGTATTCATGATTGCGTATTATCACTTGATATACAACAGAGATGGATAAGGTATATAATCCAAAAATACACAGATTTAACAGAATTTACATTTGAATGCCACACTGAACCAATGGAGGAGGATCCAGGTCTAGATTACAGTTATCATCTAATAACATCATTGACGCGTAGTCTAGGACAGCAGCTGAAGCGATTTCATATAGAAAGCGTTTGCTTTTCTCCAGAGATATTTGATGCTATTGATAGTAGTGGATATGAACTGCAGGATATCAAGCTGGATCATACCGCGGCACCATTGCTCTTAAAAAAACTCTTCCGCTCGAATCAAATACATTATATGCAATCTCTCACATTGGCCCATTTGACAGATTTTGAAAGTTTCGATTTATTAGAAAACCTAACCGTGCTGAAATCGCTTAGTCTCGACTTTGGATCCAAGTATGGTATGCTCGTCGATCATATTAACAGAAAACCGCTACATTTCAATAAACTTTTAAAACAGTGCCCGAGGAATTTGGAAGAGCTGACAGTCTCCAATACACCTATCGATATAAAGCATACACGAGAAATACAACCGAATCAGATGAACGGGCTAAAATCATTGAATTTCACAGGTGCAAAAATCGAGGATGGAGTGACTCAATTTATAGCAGGCAATTGTTCTCAATTATCTTCAATATCCTTAATTAAATGTGCAACTCCGGTCCTCGAATTCACTCTTCCAAATCACAATTTGAAATATTTCGAAATTGTCGGTCATTTTGTTTCGAGTACTTTTATACTTACAAGAGCGGAAAACCCCCTTCACTTTGCTATACCTGAAGATGAAGACCCTACTAAACACTGTTGTGAAAGTTTTATAGACAAAGATATCCGTCCTTTTTACAATTTATGTAAACCTGTATCACCAAATGAAGTCAACTTAAAGCTTAGAGTACAATTATCATGTCGTAGTGTACGCACTTTATTTATAAACGGCCGACTTATGATATAGCTGTGTGCCTCATATTTACTTTACTTTCTCATTTTTGGCTTGCTGATTTTTGTAAATTTACAAGCCGTTTCAATAAAATCAAATAACAAATCTTGGGGATTAGCATTTTTCAAATTCATAAAATAGCTAATATCTCATCACCTTCTTAACGTTACACATAATGAAATTCCACTACATAGTATTTTTTATTATTGTTCATCTTAATGAATAAAGGACTCCATTTCATTACGAATATCTTCAAGAGAAATCTATCTGCTACTTATAAAGTGCAATATAAAAAAAGAAAATGAAATCATATCCTTTAATTAAATGTTCTTATTCAAGTTTCTTGATTAGTCTTTATTCCCTGTACAAGCCATACAAAATGAATATCTCAACATCATGTGATGCAAGTAATCCATAGATTGACCTGGTTTCAGGCTCCAAACCTCGTGCTCCTCATCTTTCTTGAGTATTTAAATGTGGTTTTATTTTATTTTTGTTTTTTCTAAAAAAAAATCTGAAGATGAAAGGGCAAAGACGAAAAAATAGGATATTCTTTACAAAAATAACTAAAACCTGACCTTTGCGTGATATGGCTTAAATGATCAACCCAGGAAGCAGTTCCTATTCAGAATGAGATGTCATGCGCTTGTTCCACGAACCCGGAAAGCACATAGTAGCTTTAAATCATATTGATTTCACGAAATTAAGACCTATTGATGTCAGTCACTCGAAGTTGCTCAGTGCTCCCCAGAAAAACTTTTTTTTTTTTTCAACATATAGCTCATTAAAAAAGTGTCTCTGAAGTTACACCTAAAACCTTACCCTATTCCAAAAGATTGAGTAAAATGCATTGGCAAGGGAAAGCTATCCCTAATGAAACGTATGTATATATATATTTATACATACATACTTAATAGAGTTCAATAAACCTTAATAGATTTACACCATAAACTATGGGAGTGGTGTGGGAAGGAACTAAACAGGAATAATTATCATTGGACTACATAATTCAAACACAGCTTACTTAGTCCCACTTTCCCCGCGTTTTTCTTCCCCATTTACCTTGATAAGGTCAATCCATTTAAGAAAAAAGGATTTTAATGCTTTTTCTTTTTAATTTTATTTTTTTAACTCTACCTTCACCCTAGTTTTATCCTTCTACTTTTATTTTTATTCCTAACATGCAGTACGCATCAGACAGTGATAATATGACAGACTCCGATAGTCGACCCCAAGAACAGCCTCTTAAAGTGAGGAAAAAACCTGGGCGTAAACCAAACCCAGCATCCCCAGCATTAAGAAAAGCACAAAACAGAGCTGCACAGCGAGCATTTAGAGAACGCAAAGAAAAACACATGCGAGAGCTTGAGATTGCTATTAAGCAAGTCAGAGACCAGCGTGATAAATTTCAAACTGAAAATGAACAACTAAAAGCAGACCAAGAGATAATGCGTTCAGAAAACTGGTACTTGAAAGGAATCGTTTTAACCTTACAGCTTGTATGCTTTCAACATAATCTTGTCATTCCTCAACATGGCCCTTATATTAACGAACAGGCTCTCTCTGTGTTAGCCCAATCTATCCCAGAGTCAATCGCAACCTATATCAATGTAAATGCTAGTAACAAACTTCCTATTCCTTCAAAATTATTCGGATATAGACACACAATGAAGCAGCGCGACCGATATCTTTCATCTGGATCAATAGTCATCACCAAAGAAGGTGTTCACTCAATACCAGAACGAACACCAACCAATATTTCACAGCCCGAACCACCTGTATCTCAAAGAGAGAGCACTGTCACCTCAGATGGAATGTATGACTCGGATATTCCCACTGATGATTTTGTACACCCATTGCAAAAGGATGAAAACTCATCCAACATGCCACCTCTTTCTCCTGCTACAGATGACTCAGACCCTAACGTCAATTCTACTACCGAGCCTAGTCCACCTCAACCCGTAATGTTAACTGATGAGCCTATTACGTCTAATCTTGCAGCGATTCAAACACTCCGACTTCGACTTCGACTCCAGTCGGCCTGTGTTCGTATGGACTCTATTCCATTTGCTATTCAACCAACCATTTTACAGGTAAAAACTTTATTCTCTATAACTGTAACCGTGGGGAATTATTAACCGAAAAATATCCCTCTATTTTTTTATTTTTTATTTCCAGCTTACGATACCTCATGACCCTCGTATTGATTTGATTCCAACACCACATATGCGCGATAGAATGATTTTATACAGAGATCAATTTGACCTGGATGACTGTTTTAACTGTCTGCTGGCATATTCAGTATTTCATGGAGGCGATCCTGCTATTGCAGCTAATTGGCAATTACCACCTGAATTTTTCGAGAAATATTGGTTCTTAACTATTGACTACGACCTTCGTCGTACAACTAACAGATGGAGACGACTTCAAGGACTAAATGAACTTGATTTTAAACAACAACAAAAGCAACAAGAGCAAGAACTAAAGAGGGCTGAAGTAGATCAACGTCAACCTACATTAGAACATCCGCAAAGCCTTAATTGGAGTGAAATTTCATCATTGTTAGGCATTGATTTCTGGAAAATTGCACAGCAAAATAGCGCCAATATGAGCTCCATAACAGATGGCCCTTCATACGCATCATCGCTATCCTCAGATTGTTCATTTAACTCAACAGCTTCGCCAGCACTTTCAGCAGCTTCGCCTGCAACAATGGTAGAAGATGATCCTGTTTCATCATTTGAGCCTGTTCGTTTGACAGACGGATACAACTTATCATATCCGAAACCTCAACCTCCTCCAAAAAGGTCTTCACATCACAAACCTCGTCGCCATCATCCATACCATAACGAAAGCACAGATCAACATAAAAGCAGCACCCCACCAGATGCTATCGATCCATGGGATACTGTAATAACAGAGCCGAATAAAAAATATTGACTAATTTATTTATAATTATTATAAATGTAGCAATGGACACATTAGCTGATAGTGAACGGACCTGAAATAAGCTCTAAGGGCTTTTTGTCGCTTTATTCTGCTTTATATCCTATTTTGTAAATTTTTTAGTATTATCATAAAACATTTAACTCTTGATTGCATTTCATATTTAGAAACATACCGTTAATAAATTATCCTTATTCTATGATCAGATCTTTTATTATTCTTTTGTAAAAAAGAATCGCGAAAACAATCAGGCACCAAAATAAATCTAGCCACAACATATTGGGTACAAATAGTTATAATTTTTAGTTTATGTATCCGTACTACCTAAACGTAACTTTTTTTTTTTTTTTTTACTATTTTATAATATAAACTAAAACTCCTGTGAATGAACTCATGTTTTTCATGCAAGTATTTTATTATCACTAAAAATACTCTGGGTTAACAAGGACGATCGCTCCAAGATGAAATATTCATGGGAGAATATAAGTGACTGAAATTTATTGATATTTATTTATTAGGATTTGACCATGTAATACATTAACATAAAACAGAAATGATTATGCAACCATGAACTACATTTGTTTTTCAAAAAGTAGTAATTCTTTATTATTTGAATTTTAATTAAATTCGGGCTTTATTAACTCAATGTGCCACCTTGCCTAAACATTCAAGCTTTAATGGTCTCGTACAAAAACAAAACAAAACATACAAACAACTAATTCACGCTATCATACGGGATTTGTATTGATTCGGAAAAAAAAAAGGATTATGCCTTATTAATTATTACAAGTGCCATACATTATTTCATAATAAAAAGTCCTTTAATAAAGAAGAGAAGCATCTTGACTGGATACACTAATTCCTTGGTCTCATGCTTGTAATAAAAATACTGTTTCCTTTTAAGGAACTGTGTATGATATTAGTATTAAATATATACTGCGTCTTTACAACTCCAATGCATTTATTCGGCTTTTTGAATAACCAGGAAAACAATAACTATGTGTTATTTTTGGAATATAAATGTAATTGTAATACAATCGAGATAAATTTTAGATCATCCGACAGACATGAGTAAAAACAAAAGTTCCTTTCAAACTTTTAAATTTCGAATAATAAAAAAAAAAAATAGTTTGCTGTCTAAATATATATATGGTGAGACTATAATTAATATCTTACTATGACTGATGTTTTTAAGAAGGACGAGTGGTTTTACTTTTTAACCTTTTTTTTTTAGAAAAAAAAACAAGGTCTAGATATGATTTTACTAACATGTTTATGACTTTAGATAAATATAGATTGTTGTACAATGAAATTGTTTCAAAGTTAGTTGAAACTTTTGATGAATGAAATCAACCAAATAATCCGTAAGGCATCGTTCTAGTGTATGTATATAGCTGATGGGTTACTATAATAATAATACCATTTTAATACATTATCAGCATTCAAAGATTGTATTATTTCACAATACATTGCCTAGCATGAACTGTTTTGTCTATATATATATATATATATATATATATATATTTTTACCCACTATCAGGCTTTGGTCATACAATAACCTCCGCATATATGGAGGTTTTCCCAATGTTAAAGCAGGTTAACGAAGTTCCGTTTTACTCCATTAGGTGTGAGTTTATTATTTTTGAGAACCAGATCCGAAAGATAGGAAGAAGCGGAAGACCCAGTGAGTGTTAAAAAAAAACCATAAAAAAATAATATATTCGGATAAATTACACTTTAAGTTATTATACCTCGGTAAGCTTTCCTCTGAATGGGACCTAAACTCTAAATATTTATCTATTGTAGTCATTGAAAGATAAATATCATGCTAATTTTCACTTTTTATATTTACCCATTTACTCTCGTTCCTGGATGAAAAAAAAAAAAAGGAGTTTGAGAAAAAGCGCCAATGATTTATCAATTAAGGTTCAAAAAGTATTGATCTTCAGTAATAGTTGTACACTTATTTATGATTATTTTATGATGAGGAAGAAATGTCGTAGTGAATAGTAAAATACACCAGTTTTAAATACACTTACAATATAAACTATTTAACCCAAATACGAGATTGATGGCTAGCAATGTATACACGAATAGAGATCCAAGAAAAAGGCTACATCATACAGTAATGTGATACTAATCTTAACTTGATTTTTTTTTTCTGATTCTATATTTGACATTTCATTGATGAAGCTTATTTCATTGAGAAACTTTCCATCATGTACGTAAACAAAGGCTTTCAGTAATGTGAAATCATTTTTTCGAGGTGATAATTCTATATATTTTTACCCGGTATTGGCCGAATTGATCTTCACATAAAATTGGTCTAGAAATCATGGGAGAACGCTAAAGAATTAATACGTAAACTTTAGGTCTTTTACCATATACAATGATGAAGGGAAAAAAAGCATAAAATACTGAAAAAAGGGACATGTCAGCTTCAAAAAATCATAAAATTGCGAGAACAATAGGCATGATATTATGCACCTTTAATTCTTAAGCAATTAGGTATTGTCATTGACTTTTTAAAAAATAAAAGTCTAGAAACCCCCAAAATATATTGGAGTGAATTTAAGTAGTGCTCATATACTATATAACACATTGTAATGTTCTTGCTTGCTATTTTGAAAATAAAGTCATATTGTTGTTACATACCTTCTGAAGTGGATTACTATCAGTTAATTAAGCTTTTTCAAAATCCCAACTCAGACCGTAATACTTGTGATATTGCAGCTCTTGAACCAGACTGGTACAACGCTCCTAATGAGAAAGGGTTTGATGAGCTGGGAAATATTTTTAGATATTATTTCTCACAATACCTATTGTTGGTAAGTGCAATTGGGTCTAAAATTATTCTTCTTTTTATTTGGTATTGAAATACTGATTATTATATTATGGAATGATTTTTTATCCTTTTTGTATTTCATCCTTTCTACAGAGGTAACCTTAACTCAAGAAACTACCAGAGAATAGTATTTAAAATAACTATTCGATTCTCAATTGGATAGAAACCCTTCCTCATGGGGTAGGATTCACTTATAAAATAAGTTACAGTGTAAAATTTAAATACATGTTATTTTCCATTTATTAAGAATTACTTTTCATCTTGTTACAACTATGTTGATCTGCCTTCTTTGTGGCTTCGAGTTTCACCCAATACTTTTCTGTATAGGTTCCCATTTAAGGTTTGGGGAACTTAAATTTTCGGATTTTACAAGGTAATCCATTCATAGTTCAACTTGAAGAGCTCCACCGATTTGCACTCTAATATCAAATACATAACTAGGTTATCAAAGCGAGACAGCAGATGCTCTGAATGTTGTTGATCTAAATTGATAATATGAAAAGCCTCTCGCCCCATTGATGATCATTGGAATAAATAGAAATCAAGGTGATCCGAAAACTCGGCACAGAATCTATGTTACTTGGCCTGTGTTTTAATTGTGCAGCCGTTTATTCCGTAAGGCATAAGGATAAACAGTTCTTTAAGATGATGGTTGGGAAGAAAGGCTTGGGCTTCAAGTATACCAGGAGTAAGAAAGTTCACGTTGTCTGGATGAAGGTTTTCCAGTAAAGGACAATGCTTGGATATATGATCAAAAAAGCTGCTTTCCAAACTGATATGGTCTAAACTTAAAGTTTTTAACGTAGATTCTAGACTGCTTGGGATTGGCGAAAATTCCATTTGTGCAACGCAGTCGTACAAGAACAGATAATGCAACTTTGGAGAATTCTCTAATACACTGCTGATAGGAACTTTCTTGAACCTGTGGCATTTTCTTATACCTAAACGTTTCAAATTTGGCATAAAAGGAAAATTAAGCAGAGCATCGCCATCAAAGTGTGAGATAATAAGTGCTTTCAGATTCTTTATGTTATATTCTGAATTAAAGACAGTAGTTAACGAGTTTAATGATAGATACGATACACCTAAATCAGCCAATCTAATTTTCTTTTGGGATATTAAATTCCATAGTCTCTCGTTGGTTGCATGGTTGTTCATTCCAAAAGTCTTTAAAGGCAGTGTGTTTATAAGTGTTTCTCTGGCTGTATCAAAATGTTGCATATCTTCCAAGTTGATACCAGTCATAAATCTTCCTGTTTTCATGTCCTTATTGATCATGGTAAAGTTCTCCAGCGTACAGTGCTTCAAAGCAAAATAGACCAACAATTCTGTGGCCACCCTGAAGTTGGAATAATCACCAATTAGCCCAAATGACTTTATTTTTGGTAAAAACTGAGTGACATCTCTACGATTAGAAAACTTGATCGATCATTCAGCCAGGATGTTTGCCACTATTGTAAGGTTTACTAGATGGGGTGTATTTTGGTGCAAAAACTCTAATCTCTTTAACGAAAATTTAGGAAAACAAATATATAACGAGTCAAGCGAGGGCAAATTAGCTAATGAATTGATAAGAGTATCGGGAACCAGGCTTCCATTCACCTTTACGGGCCATTTTAAACAAATTGATGTGAGTTTCGAAAAACATAGATTTTGAAATAGGGCTGGTAAAATACTAATCATAGAATGCAATTCAAGTTTTTTAAGGCTTGTTTCCACACTTTGAAACTACTTAGATTCACGATGCAGTTATCCTCCTGTTGTTTTGTCAATTCAATCTTGCAAACAAGTTCTTCAATCCTAGGGAACTTTTCAGGTAGCTTGGAGAAATTTTCGATGTGGAGGCATTTAGAACTAATTTTGAGCCTTCTTACTAAAGAACCTCCAAGTTTATGTTCCATTACAAGTTGATTAAAGAGTAACCAGTGAAATTGTGATTCAAATACGAGATATGACAGTAAGGTCGTGCATTTTATGGCTTTGTGCCATCAGCGACACACATTTGAGCAAGCAAGTTTGTCATGAAATGGTAGTTTCAAAGTAATTATAGTTAGTAAATCTGGTGGAAGTTGAGAAGCCATAATGTTAAATTCTTTCATGCAAATATTCTCACTGTTTTTTATTTTCTCACTATTGAGATCAAAGGACACACGTGACATCGTAAGTTGAGCTCTCTCTGTGAGAAGTCTCGATCTTTGGAAGCGTCACTTTGATCCTTCCCAAGGAAATTCGGAGGAAACCCATTGCAGCAGTTGCTTAAATAGATTCCTCCCAGTAGCGCTGAAATTGCCTTGAAGAGAACATTCAGTCTATTAATAATGATCAAAAGTGGTACCTTTCCATGAAGCATTTTCAGAAAAATAATCTCTTGTGAGATTCTCTTAACCGAGTTCCTGACATATTACAGTATCGTTAATTTATCGAGATAAAGTTATATTTTATTATGTTAATACGCAACATTATATTATGAATATCAATGGGTTCATCAATCGGGACACCATGTGTAGCGGGCAGAATGTTATTGTTGGACAAGTAAGAATTTTTCAACTTCTTCGAAAAGCTCTTCCTCCTCTGAATCAGTTTCTAGTAATTCGTCAATATCATCATCTTCAAAAACTATTTTGGCCTGGTCATCTACAGACAACGACAGCATATCGGTGTCAAAAGCAGATAAGTCCATTGTAAGGTGATATAATATTCAGATAGAGTGTTTTATTAGGATGAAAAACGAACAATGGAATGAAATGGCTTTTATTTTGTTCATTTATTGAAAGCGTAAATTAACTCAGTGACACGTTTCCTTTTGTATTTTCCTTTAGGGATAGAGTTCATTTATGGCCATAGTTTTAATTATAAGCCAATTTGTTCTAACTTATGAGTTCCAATTTGACTTTAATTAGAGACAAATCCAAGAGTAGCGTTAGATATGCTCTTACAAGTTATTTGAGTTGAATGGCTGTAGTAGACGAGCAACAAAGTTATGTTATTTTCAATGGTCACAGACAAAAAAGTCCACTGACAAGCTTACCAATTTTAGCATGCATTTACAAATCTGGAACCAATAGAGAAGAACATATTTCCAATGACATAATGTTTTAATAGATCAAAGATCAGCTTCCACATATCTATGAGATCTTTTGGTCATTTAGGATAATATGGATATATTGAAGACAGGTTAGCGCATGTAATCCACAGTGCTATTTTCTCTCGCTCATAAAAAAAATGAAGTCCCCACTTCTCATTTATACCTTTATAATAATGAGGTAACTCTTATTTTATAAAATATGATCATTCAAGGAAATGCGCCCTTGATTTTCATTTTAAATTCAGTTATTAAAAGATCATAGATTTTACTTTTTGTGGGGAAAAAGGGGAGGTCTTGTTTTCACAGAAACGTAAAATGATCTTTTATTCTTAAACCAGACCAGTGGTTCTTTATAATAAAAGTTGAGGTCATAAAATAGAGATTAATATATATAGAAGAACCATTTTTCCTTACGTTCTATTTATTATCTGAGATGGAATAAAAAGCGTTTTTCTACTCCATACAATTTCAAGGAGTGTAAGTTGATATACCAGGGCACAAAGATATTATATATATATATATATATGTATATAAAAAAAATCAAAATGAATTTTATTTTAAATGGTGGAATGTAAGGTACGAAAAGAGGGAATGAAAGTGATAAAAGATTGCAATATATAGTAATTAATTTTTTGTTAAGATTCTAAAAATTCTTCAATTTACAAAGCCTTGATGACAGCGTTGGTGAACTCCTTGGTGGTGCTAGTGCCACCAATATCAGCAGTTCTGGCAGCACCAGACTTGATGGTTTCGTAGACGGCAGCAGAGATTCTGTTGGCATCTTCATCCAAGTTCAAATGTCTCAACATCATGACGGAAGACAAAAGCATGGCTGTGGGGTTGGCACTATTTTGATTTTGGATATCAAGAGCAACATGACGACATCCCTAAAATATATACGATTTAATACACACAATCACGCAGTATAATAGCACAAGATTCTCTTTTCAACACAATAAAAAGGCCATTACTTACGGGTTCAAAGATGGCATATTCACGACCGATGTTACAACCAGGAATCAAACCAGGACTTCCGATTAAACCAGCACCCTTTTGAAAATAATTAATATATATTTAGGTACAATAATTCCACTAATATTACTTACGACGTTAGAGACAATGTTACCATACAAGTTGGGCATAACCATAACATCGAATTGTTGAGGACGGGAGACGAGCTGCATAGCAGTGTTATCGACAATCATGTCGTTAACTTCAATGTTGTGGTGAGCATATTCCTTGGCAACTTCACGACAAGTGCGTAAGAAGAGACCATCAGCCAATTTCCTGTATAAATAAAATGGTAAGCAATTGATTTTATTCGCAAACGATAAGAAAAATAAACTAACATGATGTTGGCCTTGTGGATAATGGTAACCTTTTTACGGTTGTTCTTGACAGCAAAATCAAAAGCAAAACGAGCAATACGCTCAGTCTTTGTACGTGTAATGATCTTCAAAGATTCAACAACACCAGGAACAGACTAAAAAAGAAAAAAAAATGTTATTACCTAATTTTCCCTCCGTATCATTTAAGGGTTTTTTATGTGTTACCTGATGTTCCAAACCAGAGTATTCACCTTCAGTGTTTTCACGGATGATAGCAATATCAACATCGCTCAAACGGGATTCAACACCAGGCAAGTTCTTGCAAAGAGACAATGAAGCATACATGTCAAGGTCCTTACGAAGACTAACGTTGAAACTGGAGTGACCAAGCTTATCGGTAGGAGTAAAGAGAGTACCCTTGATACCGACCTTGTTACGGCGAAGTGATTCAACGGCCTCTTGGAAGAGCTTGTCGTTTTCAGAGGTCAAACCAGAAACATCATATTGTTCAAATTCAACAGGAACACTGGCTGCCTTGAAAACATCCTTGACAGCAGCGGCAACTTCTTGACCGATACCATCACCAGGAATCATAGTAACGGTGTACTTGCCTCCATACTTCTTTGGAAGAATCTATTTTGATGGAATATTTGTTAATAGACTGTACTATAATTATCAGTTGGATTATCGACAGAGTACTAACATTCTTTTGTTCAGTGGGAGCAGGAGCGGGGATAGTAGTGAAGGTACGAGTAGCCATCTGGATATAATAGTTTAAGAATAAATAATAGTAAAAAAAAAAAAAATGAAAAGAAAAGAAAGAAGAGAAGAGAAGAAATAAAAAGAACCAATAAGTATATTTATATCGTAGTGTATATTATGTAATGATTGGTAGAAAGTTCTTTACCTTTTGGAGAGTAGCAATGTTAGGCTTTGAAGTGGCAATCTTGGAGAGCATTGTTCTTTATAGCAATGTGGTTTAAAGAAAAAGTAGAAGAAAAGAAGGGAAAAGAATAGGAAAGCCACCCCCTCAATCTTTTGTGCCCACACCCCTCCCCGCACCTTTCAATTTTTTTGCGTTGAATAAATCGGGAAAGAATTTGATTGGATGCCCTGATTAAATGTAGGCTAAACAATATACCGCCTATTTACAAAAATCTAGTACCCCGACTTTAGAAAAGAATTTGAAAGGTCTTAGCACAGACATGTTACCATTATAGTAAATGACATAGTTTATTTTGTTTATCAATGTCTGTGTTTTTTCATGCAAAGTTATTGCTAATGCTAAATGAACAGAACTGACACATACGTTAAATATTAAGAATTTCCTCAAAAGAATTATTACTGGTCAAGTAAACAAAGGTTTCTTCTTTTTTCAACAGTTCTCTTATAGGTTATTCGGTATTTCAAATCGCTTATATGTTATACCGCAAAAGGTACTATGTCATAGAGATACAAAAATAGCAAAAAGATAAACTAAGATAAAGCTTATCAAAATCAAAAAAAGCAACAGAAAACAAAGTGTCCTCGTACTTGAGTTATGACGCAAACCATCCAGATAGCATACTTGCATTGATCAGTGTCCCTGATCACTGCGGCTGCTGTTTATATATTTAATTCTTATCTTATCTCTGTTCTATCCTGTTGTTTTCAATATACAATGCGTATGGCATCACAGATAATTTTAAAAATGTTGTCACAGATCCATAATTTCGGTACTGACCTTCAAAATTAACTAAATAAGTAAATCAAAAGCTATCTGTATAAAATAGGGAAAGGAAAGATTTAAGGAATTGTAAATAATGATCACGGTACTGACCTTCAAAAAAAAATAGGTCATGTTTCTTGCCATTTGTCGAAAAAAGGGAAAGATAAGATTTAAGGAATTATTTAAGTCACGGAACGAATCCATTTACAGTAAGCGGATACTATGAATTGATGCGATAAGAGGCATTTTCGGATCTAAAGTCTTGCATATAAACATTAATCTAAACTAGGTTGATCTAGAGAAAAAGTTAAATTATGTAACCACTAGTGTTTATTATCATTGTTGTCTTTTTACTATTGTTATTTTTTCATTATTAAATATTTGAAGCTACTGAAAATATAATCCATGTATTCCTTATTTTTTTCTTTGGCTTTGAATATCATAAAATCTGAAAAAACAGTGTATTTGCTATACCTAATTAACATCACAGAGGTATATTCAAAAAAAGCTTTGCGTGTGTATATATTTTAATTTTTTCTACTTTCTCGAGAGAAAGCTATTTTTTATAGGATTAATGCGGGTAGAAACCTACGTGACCCGAGTACAAATAAGCAACGAATAGTAATAAATGCAAAAAACAGAACGATATTAAATGAAAACCAGAAAATATGTGGAACTTTTCAAGTAGCATTTCAAGTTCAAAACTCTCAAGCAATTTATTCCTATTGGTTGACTCCAGTTTATGCAACGACTTGTACAATCTATTGAGATTAGACCGTGTGAATTTATATAAAAATTAAATATGTTTTGGAGTCAATGTGGATTAAAATATACTATGTATATGAAATTGGTAGAAATGTATTTCATCGCAATAAATTAAATGTTTCTATTAACGATTCTGCTATAGCCAAAGACCAAAATCGGAATACACTATATTCAAGTAAATTTGAAATCGGAATACTTTCACCGTTTTTGTCTGCTTAAATATAAGGGATGAGAGCTCATCAACGAAATACAATTAATAGCCACCCAGATAATGAAATATAAAATGTTGCAATGTCGAGGTTCGAGTGGCATGGGGCAACTCGTGAAATAAAGAAAGTAAACACATAGGCACGTTTATATTAATCGTTGCCATTTATGATGATACTTTACTTAATTATTCCCCTTTTCACAGAATGCTCATCTTCTTTTGAAACATTTAAATAATGCCATATTCATATAATCCCCATAACCAACCAACTACTGTAAGATCTAAATAGTGATTTCCTCATTATTATTCTAGTCAAGCTCTCTGTGATTTAATTTAAACCATTAAACTATGTATATGTTTGTCTTGGAGAGAGATCCACAAAATCAACCGCTACTTGTTTTTAATTGGTTGATCTTAACATTTATCTTGTCAAACTAATAAATTAGGTGCATATGCTTCCTAGTCATCAGTTGAAAACCTGATGCCATATCGAGATGTGCCTATAAGGAAATAGTTGAGATAATGTTTGTATAATGACGTAAATGAAAATACTGGCATCACTAGTGCAGCATTTTCTATTTTCTGTTTGATACTCAGAAAACTTTTTTTATTATAAAGATGCTAGCTAAGTTTTGAGTGTGCCATAAAAAAAAAGAAAGAAACTGGAATAAATGGGAAATAACGATAATAATACAAAAAAACTAGGGGTTGATCTTTTCGTCCTATCCTTGCCGATTCATATTTCCTTTTTTTTAACTGGCTTTCATCTTGTGTACTTAAGGTTGTTCTGGAAAAGAAAAGCAAATGTCGGCGAATTCCGGGATATGTGGGGTTGTTCTTCCGATGGGAAAATCACTCTGTTCAAAACTTTTAGATTTTACCTTGTTTAGATCCGTAATTTATATCAGCATGAAAACCTTTTGATTTGATGTCCAATTATAAAGGTAAATGACCTATTTGGAATCAAGGATATCTTAATCTCCAAGTAAATAATTCCGCTCAATAAAAACAGTTACTAATATATTCTATTAAAATTGATACAATCAAGACATTATATTCCTGTAACATACGTAACATCCTACGTTCTATGAATACTCTTTGTAAGAATTAATTTCCTTGGCCATCTGTTAATGGCAAAACCGTATCGATAATATAAATAATCTTGACACCATGACTCAAAAAAGAAAAGCACTGCACTTACGAAAACTAGCCATCTCAACACATATACCCAAAATAATTCAAGCTATAGTACAGATCATTGTATATGTATTTAATGGTTTTTATTTCATAATGAATGCTACTCTTTATACCCTTTCGGATCCCTGTATGAACGATGAAGCATCCTACACATTTATTGATCCACGCCACTATCCTTTCCCTTTTATCAACCTTTCATCATCAATAATCCATTGCCTATTATCTGTCATAGTAGCAACTCCATTTGGGATAACTCGATTCCACTTGATCCAATTGCAGGTTTATACATTAGTACTTCCCACTCTCAAACAAAAACATCATTTCCTTTTTAGCCTTTTTTTTAACAGTTCAAGAGCTGATCAAGAAACGCTAATCAGTCAAAACTAATTTTATAGGAAAAAAAATGTGATGATGTCACAAAATTCCTTTTCTGGTTTCAAGAGCAACATGTATAGAATATATAATTAAAGATTGAGGTTTTTATATTTGGCAAGTACATGAGAATATATACATATGTTAACAGTAGAAAAAGAGTACTTTTTCTTTATTGTGTTGGCTTTATAATTTATTTTCCAACCAAAGTAGTAGATCAAAGTAATGTAGATCTCGATAAAATAGATTTTGATTGGCTGTAACTATTCGCGTTTAAACTCAAAAGTTGTTGGTGTTTTGTTGTTTTTGATACGCTCTTCCTGCTTTCAAGTATCAATAAAAATAAATGTCTTTATTTTATAGAAATATTGGCTTACAAGCAAAACAATTTAACAAAGTAAAGTGCTATCAACGACAAAAAGGGGCGTAAGCTTATTTACTCGAGTTTTCTTTTAAATAGTCAAAGTTGTTTTTCAACACACAAATAATCCTGGGGGTAAAAAAAAACCAATAACAAGGAGAGACACTGTTAACAATATTAACGGCAGTAAAGACAAAATGGACTAGAAATAATCATACTTTCCGCCACACAGTTGAAGAAAAAGAGGCTGGTGCTTTACAAGACTTATTAAAACGTGTGACAGAAATCGAAGCTGGGGCTATTTCCACTCTCAAGTTCAAGCCAAACGTATGGCATAGCAATAACAATATAGAACCATTTACTTATTTATATGGATAGACACAACATTGCGTAGGATATTGTACAGCCGATCGCTACGACACTGATGAATTAAAGAAACAATTGAATATTGGAAATCAAGATGGGTTTGAATTGATTGATTCTCAATATAAAGATCTACTTCATTTGCGAGATGCAAAGTACGGAGGAGAAATTTTTCTGTTTAAAAATGGTACCCTTACCACTTGGGGCTTAGAGAGAGCAAGAAGTGAAGGTTTTATCAAGCAGTTTTTGAATGAGAATAAGTTGAAGTACGAAGCCAACTTGGAGTACACAGTGGATGAAGATGAGTACGTGAGTATATAACATATCAATGTTTGTTGTGTGCTAATCATATGTGTTTTTATGAAAATAAAGATTATCGGATTTGAAGGGTGATGTTATCATTCTGAATCCATTTTTACCACCAATTATGTCATCCAAGATTGCATTTTCTTATGGATTAGGACGTGTCGCAAAGCTGAGCAAAATAGAGGCTAAGTTAAATCAGTTTTTGGAAGGCTTGTGCAATGTACCATCAAAAATAGCAAGTGGCGAGTTATTAAACATGGACATGTCCGATGTTCAAAAAACCGCTGGTCAACTGCTTCTTTTCCAACAGAGTTTATTAATAGATGCTGAGGATGGCTTTTTGGATACGCCTGATTTGCATTGGACTAAGATAGAATTAGAAGGTACGATAAATAAATAAACATGTAAGCAGTCTTGCTTAGTTGTTTTATTAGAGTACTGTAATAAAGTATCACACCGCTTCGATGTGAAAACAAGAGTCAAGATTATCCATAAGAAAATAGGTAAACACACACACACACACACACACACACACATATATATATATATATATATATGTATGTATGTATATGTTCATATGTAATAGCATTGCGTCTAATAATAGATATGACTTGATTTTTGTTCACTTTTAATAGACTTTGCAAAAGATCTGCTTCGTTTGGCAAAGGAAACTGTCGACCTGAATCACACCAAATAATCAAAAATGGGAAAACCTTTCTGCTAAGCTTCGGGAAAATATTTTTTTCGGTGTAACTTTAAATTATGAATTTTTTTCGTTCTTTGATTTCTTTTTTAATTTTTTTCGTTTTCTTCTTGTTCTACTTTTTATTATTATTGTTATTTCTCACTATCAATGAAAGTACTTTCAAAGACTGTAATTCTTCTCGTTTATTGTACTTTATGTATGTAACTAAAATATAAAGAAAAAGGTTTTATTTAATGTAACATTTGTCCATGTTTTTAGCTGTCCTCGCTAAAGGTGGAGGTGGTGGTAAAGGCGGCGGTGGTGGTTCCTCCTCTGGCTCCTCCGGAAGTAGTAGAGGTTCCACAGGCTCTACAGGCTCCACAGGCTCTTCAGGATCAACTGGTTCTAAAGGATCCTCGAGCTCTTCAAGTTCTTCAGGTAATTTAGAATGACATAAGCATTAGCTAGCTGAGGGTTTTTCAACTAATTAACCTATAAACCACTAGGAAAAAGTGGGGGTAGTACAACCACTAAAGGTGGTTCAGGTAGTTTCAGTAGTAGCAGTCCACCACCTTATTCTTACGCAAACACAAGAAGTAAGTAATTGTGCATAATACGGCATATGGAAAAATGACTAACTATAATAACAATAATAGGTACTTACACAAGTTATCCTCCTTCTTATGGTGGCGGTTATTCACCTGCCTCGAGATATGGATATTATGGATTCTACAATCCTTTAATGATGTATTGGTTTATTTTACCGCCATTTGCCTTCATTGGATACAATTCATACTATCACAGATATAACTATAATGACGGTTACTACTATGCACCGGATATCACATATCAAGGTAGTAATACGGCTGATGTTGTTATTAATGGTACAGCATATTCTGGTGACGATGACGGACATAATTACCGTTACTCTTTCAACATTAGTACAAACAACCAATTCGCTATGGCTGATCATGCCTTTTATACATCGTCTGATCCCAATGCACATCCAGCAGATTTCGCATACAGATTAGCATTCACTCATGTAGTTGAATTTGAAGACTCAAACCAAAATGGATTCTATGACAGCAATGAAAAAATTATCGCTCTGAGTTCTTTGCAAAACTTACAATGGCAACCATTGATTTTATCCAATCTTACAGTCCCTACCAACCAAAGTCAATACTATCTCGAGACAAAGACATACGCCAATGCCACCTATAACTCTTCAACTGGCAACCCCACTTTTGGAATCAACTTGACTTGGAGAGTGAGCAATTTGCAATTGAACAACACAGCTCCAGTTATCATTCAACCCAATTCGCTACAATATGACTTTTCACTTGTTAATTATCCATCATCCAACGCTTCCGCTGGGGCAAACAGACGCTTGGCCGTTGCTCAACTCTTCTCTTATCCACAGGATGAAACCATTAATTTTGATGTCAACATGACTACACCTGTGGATGTAGCCAACACCATCAAGACAAATACAACTTATGGTATTTCGGTTGGTAACTATACTCAAGGTAGATTAGAGTACCAAAATACAGTCAATATTTCAGATGTGACAACAGGTGGAAGTCTTGATCCTAAAACCCTTGCTACTACTTCATATTCCGGTGCTGGTGATTGGATCTGGGGTGATGATGATGCTTCAAAGAGACAATCCAAGCTACTCTTTATTACCATCCCTTCGACTAATAATAATTCCATTTCTGGATTTGGTTTCTTGGACACAGATGTTATGGAAGCCATGGCCAGTGATGGAATCCGCTTAGTGTCTGGTATCTTGCCTGTATTATTAGCCACTTTTTTGGCATTTTACCTTTCATAAATCCATGAAAATATCATACAATTGTATCTAATGTTACTAGTACAATTTAATATACAAGTTATAGTTAATGAACGTATTTAAATAATAATATTATATGTAAAATAAATTAATAAATCAGTAATGATCGTAGTTTTATTACCATTTGTTTATTCTTTTTGAATACTTTTCTTATATTTATGATTGGCTAGTTATCCTCATACATTAATGCTATTACCGACCGGACCATCAATAAATCCGTAGTTTAAATATTTGAGATACACTATTGCCTTTTGAATATTTTATTTCTACAG
>VCJL01000682.1:6021-16674 GCA_024139405.1 Backusella mclennaniae | reverse complement strand
AAATTTTTTTTTTTTTTTTTTTTTTTTTAAACGTGCATGGACCACATGTTTTTAAAAGGGAAAACCTACCAACAATACCAACTGTCATCTCGTATTTTTCTTTGTCTACCCCGACAAGCAACGAATAATCCATGATGTTGCATTTTGTTAAAAACCGAGTGTCATTTAAAATGGCGGCTTGCAACATAGCCTTTGATTGTTCATTTACTGGTAGTTCTATCCGACATTCTGAACACAGCAATTAAAAAAATAATAAATGACAAGTTAAATTTTTTTTTTGCTATGACAGTTCAAGTCCGTTTTCGTATTACCATCCAACCAATCTCCGTCCCACAATGTAGTATCCTTTTGCTGTTTGCGGTATTCTCCCACATGTCGTTCCTGTATTCCTTTGAAGTCAAATCTCTACAATGTCCTCCATTAGTATCGTATGATTTTAATTTGACAGGCGGACTATTACCTTGGCTATGTTTCGATTATAAAATAAGTGCTCCATCACGAGAACGTCAATATTAAGAACGGAATTCTTGTCAATCGCACTTTTCATTCTTATTGTAAAAAAACCAAAAATCTTGGCCATCACCGAGGGACCCTGTTTTTTTTTATTTAAAAAAAAATTAAAAATATCAGTTTGTGTGTGTACAAAAAATATTACCGATTCACATACCTTATCTGTCTTATTCATGTAATCAAAATACTTTGGAGCAAATTTTAAAAATGCATCCTTCTCAGCGATGTTCCATGCATTCATCATTTCTTTAACAAGGAATCTATCGTCTTGAGTCTATTTTAAGTATATATTTTTTAATGTATATATATTTTTTTTTGTTCACCTTCTGTTTTATAAAATTGGCTTCTACTCTTTCCACCACTTGCCGACCAGTGTCGGCATCGACTGAGTGACTCAATCAAAATTTGGTTAATGTCACACTTCTTTCGGAGCATTTCGAATTCTTTTGCGTAATAAATGATACAAGTAAATTCTACTCCATTATGTACATATTCTATTGTAAAGTCATGTGAGTTTTTTTTTCTAACAATTAAGATTGATACTGACTATGCTTAATATGTGGGCTAATATCCTTTTCTTCTTTTAATGTTCGTGGCTCATAAAAGTAAGATTCCATTTTAAACTCTCTTGTTGTAAACCGTTGGTCATTTTGGTGCAAATGGTGCTGCTCTGTTTCGAGAGCGCTGAGAGGTTTCAACGTGCGTTCTGTCAGCTCTCTCTTTATGTCACCTACTTCGAGTTTAGGCTCTTCCTGACTCTTAATCCAAGGATATTGGAAAAACCATTTCGCTTTTAAATCATCCATTCGTCTTGATCGCTGTGCTTGCACCTCGTTTACACTAGATTTACAAACTTCGACAATCATCGTACGGAAGGAGGCAGTTTCTGTACCAGCACCTACTGTTTGTGACAGATATTTACGTTCGATCGATGAATAATATCCATCCAGTACTTGAGGCTTTTTAACTGTCGAATTGACGGAGGTGTTGCTTATTTGGGACTCTGTGTTGAGCGTAGACGAAAGTGTTGCCATCGACTCATTTTTACTTGATGTAATGTGATTTACTATTTCATGCCCGATATTATTAGGTGGAGCGAGATCTTTACCATAAATCTCTTGGAGGTATTCATTTGAGCTATATAGAAAATTAGTTTCTATCGTCATGATGTTTATTGACTTTCTCTTTACCTAAGAGTGTATGCAATAATAGAAGTAGGCTCGTCTTCTCTAACCAGAATTGAGGATCCCGTGAAGGAGTGTACCATTTTTGAGCTATTGAAATATTTGACGATATTAATATAACAGTAATATCCAGTGACTATGTACCACTCTCTCTATAAATATGTACCTAATATAGTCGGGAGAAACCCAACCACATTCATCTGTAAGTTCAACGCAATTTAAATTCTGCCATTCAGACAAGTATCCAAGGAGGGAGTTTGATTGCAGTGCAAAGAAGCGTCGAAAATCGTTCAATTCATTTAAATGTGTGTCAGAGAGAACTTCTATAAGTACTTTGTGGTCTGCATTTAACCTCTTTTGCATTTCCTTCAATTCATTCTGCAAAGCTATTAATTCCATTTGATGCTGTTTGGATTGGTCATGCGTGAGGCCTTTGATTTTCCTTCTACCTTCTGCGATTAAATAACGATCTAATAGGCTTATATGAGTTGTAACCGCTTCGAAAAACGTATCTACATCTCGAACTGCCATTTTGTGCCACTGCTGAATGGTTGGTAGACACATTCTGGGATCTTTTAAAGAGGATACTTGTTTAATTTCACCTCCCATCTGAAAACGAGGAGCTCTTATTTCATAGCTCTTGTTCTCTTCGCTCATTATTTTAACGGTAATTCCAGATTTCTTGTGTAAGAAGCAACGCAAGAGGTTGGATTTTTGGGTTTGAACGTGAGGACATGGTAGATGCTCTGGCGATGAAAACCGAGGGCTATAAAATAAAAGTTCAAGATATTTGCCAAAAGAAAAAGCTTCGGTGTATGGGTGCATGATTTTTGATGGTGTTGAAGCGCCACATCTGTTGCAGGTCAGCCAAACTTCAATGATATCATTTTCCTGATCCTGTTCTGTAGGAGCGGTTTGTGTTGAATCAAGATATATATTTAACTTTCCCATACCATGTGTGATGCAGAAAACATGGTTAATCAATTTCTGGTTACATTCATGAAACACGCTGCATTTTCTTTTAGAATCCAATTTATAATTGCTTCCTGAAGACTGTGCTGATGAGGAATATGCAATATCTGACGTGCTAGTGTCCCGATGAGGCATATTCGGACGTTCTGTAATTGGAGCAGGTGTCTCTACTAGTAAACCGGGTATAAATTGAGACTGTTTCTTAATATTAGTCTGACACGATGATTGACTTTGTTCGCACCAATGTCGGATTGTTTGACCAAGTGTCCTATCCAAGTTGGGAAATATGATTTCATTAAACTCTTGTGCAGGTGATTCAAATTTGAAATAGTCGATCCGGGTTAAAATAGGCCCAAGGCACGACTTTTCAGGACAGCCAATTGGGTGACAAGTGAAACCGATCACTATATGCTGGTGGTGTTTAAATCCTTCTAATGTAAAAGTATCAAGCGAGAGGTGGTCTAAGCCATATCTACAATCAGAAAGTAATTGTGGTATACGAAGAGAAGAATAAGCAGTTATAAATTGAGGCAGAACAATGTTATTTATGTTGAAATTAGCGGGAGAAGATCCTAGATATGAAAGTTGGTTTTCGTCTTGGTAATATTGAGCACGTCTTTTTTTGGATGATGCGATGGATGATATGATTGAAGATTGTCTGATATTCATCATGATCGGCTTAAGTATGGACATGGGTTGTACTATTTCCTCCAAGATCATGCTTTTCTGTTCAATAAGTTGATCCTGTTCCACCTCGAGCCTGTTTAATAAAACAGGATACGGGAAATGGCAGTCTGGAGAAGACGATATGAGAGAATGCTGGATTAGGCTTTTTAATTTTGTAAAGCGATAAGGATCATCCTCCTGAATCAAATAATTCTGCGGATTAAACAATGCAGGCTCCTTTGATGGGTCAGATGAACTGCGGCTTCTCTTCATTTGATGCTCTCTTGCCATGTTGCTGTACGAAATCACTCTTTTAAGAATGGGAAATCTACCTGTTTCACTTGAGTTTACATTAGTAAAATTCTTTTTTTTAGTGGGAGAGCCTTTTAACCAGGTCAAAAGACCCGCTTTTAAAGACAATTTAGGTTTTTTCTCTAGTGGCGTTACTAAAGGCGGGAATGGTAATGTGGGCTTTATCATTTTCACTGCTTTTGGATTGATGATCAGCTTCACATGATGATCCTGCATTACAAAAGTTTCCAAATATAGGCTGTAAATTACATACACGAGAGTGTAGACAATGGCGGTAAGTTTGGGCGAAATAAATTCGTTTGATCCATAAATGCGAATAATTCCACCAACAGGGAATGCTATAGTTGGTGATATATCATCTTGAATAATGTAAAGTACATTAGTTTTATATTATCAATAGAACGTAGAATGTAACCTAAAACCTTTAACCTGTTCTTGAATTGCGTTAATAAGGAATTTAGAATCTCCAGGAACATTGCTGGAAATCGTTTCCACCAAGATTTTGTTTTTTGGGATGGCAGTCCTTCCATTGAAAGCTTTTTCGCAGAAATTGATCATTAATTCATAGATCACATTAGACCACGGCTTTAATGGAATCTGTTCATTAAGGAGCCATCGATTAAGTAGATTCAAAAGATGTTGCCGAGAAATGTCGTCTAAAACTTCTGGCCGTACAGTAGGTAACGGCTTAGAAATTCTTGTTTGGTTCATAGTAATTAGTTGAAAACGAGAAAAAAGAACTGCTAGCTATAGCAAGACAAGTTGTATTAAGATTTAAAAAAAACCTGTTATACCAGGTGATACTATAGTCTTTGTGAAATGTGTCACTGTGTGCTATTTCTAAAATACGCTCGAAAGTGATCGATATACGTGGTGGCTGACACTATCAAAGGAACTGTTACATTCTAACATCAAGAAAATACCCATTTATAGCGGGATGGGTCTTGAGTTTATTAATCTAAAATAATTCTTGCGAATAGTAATTGTATATATATTCTCAAGGTCACTGTTGTATTTGGTTTTTTACTAGAGAGTCGCCTATTTGTTATGTTTAAATGATAAATAATTTTATAGCATCGCTTTTACAATTGAATGGATTTTTCCAATAGCAAAATATACAAAGTGGTTATATAGTCAAAATATACATTTACTAAATTATTATATATTACAAATGCGTAAGGTGGGTATCATAGAGAGCTTGGCTTGTTACTACTGTAGTAATCAGTATCAGTAGATATCACACTTTCTATATCTAGTTTTGCTATTACATTAAGTGTTTTTACGGAACCTTTATCGCTTGTAGTAATTTGGGATATGGGCCTGGATTGAGGCATTGTGCTTGAGGTTGTAATTGTGGTAGCATGAGTGTTAGTATTAAGCGTAGTATCAGTCGGTATATCATGTTGTGGTGTAGGGTGAGGTGATGGATTATTGACATGGATATCAAAATGGGATTGTCGACGAAATAATTGCTGCAGGTACCGTATTGTATCTGCTATTGATGTATCATAGCCAATTAAAACGATATAAAGGATGTTTGTCACTGGCCATAGAAAGATAAATGCAGCGGTATTGCTGTTGGCCTTCTAGAATTGTTAAAATTAATATATCTATATCTCTATATATACCTCTCGGTAAGTATATAAGGTACATTACCGTAAAGAAATAGGTTGTGGCAATTAGATTAAGTATTGTTAAAATGATGGTGCGAAATACGTTTGATAGGAGGACAGATACATAAAGGCTTTTGTTTCCTCGAATATTGGCTAAATGTAGTCTTCTTATATGGTGAAGTAAAACCCAACTAACAGCAACACTGACATAGACGTCAATGATCAAGTCGGTGAATGTATAAGCAATTCCAACCTAATATGGAGATAACAGCAATATTAGGTATTATTCTTTTTTTATTATTATTAAAAAAAAGATGGCTCTCACCTGATGCCTGTCTCTATAATGGCATTGGTTGGTTCGCTCGTCCGGCCAAACATGAACCGTAACGACATCTACAATTCCACTAGCGATTCGAATGAGAATAAGAATTATATGGAGTGTATCAAAATACATTTTGAAAGATGCAGGAGCAACCACCTTTACTCTCATCAATAGGATAATCGCACCGAAAACGCAGCTCAAATGATAGAATACATCGCCTGCTCGAGCCACAATTTGGCACCTATAATTTCCCATGCCACTAATTCAATTGGTTCAAGTCAGTCAAGTCCAAAGATAGAATCAACTACTTACTCTAAAAAAAACGTTGAGAACAAAGCACTCTTCACTGCCATACAAATTGCCATACAAATTTTGAGTATTCGAATAGTATAGTTCTTTTGTTTTGGCATGTATAAATTTCTACAGGCAAGTTCAACCGATAAAGCTATTGCTGCACCTTCCAGCAACATATTCCCCAACATTACACCTGATGTATAATCTGTCATGTCATGTAGAATAAATGGCTTCTTTTTGAAAAATAGGAGAAAGAAAATGAAGAAATAAAAAGAAAGAACTTGAGAGTTTTAATAAAAAGAGTTTCACTGACATGAAACAACCTTCAAATATGGAAAAAGAAATCAAATGACGTCTTTCTCAGATTGAATCTCCTACACAAAGCACGCACATTTTTTTTTTAAATTCTCTCTCTGCGTTTTTCCAACATAAAATACGGGTTGCAACACAATGGATACACTTTCAGTCGAAGAAAAGGTAAAAATCGCCTCGGGATTTGTACTTTCTAGTCCACCAGGAGAAGTCAATGATGTATTTAATGGTAAACTTTATTTCTAATAAACTTCTTTTACTTTGTTTGAACTATTCAATAACACGCTTTTTTCCCATTTCTAAATTATTATTACATTATACCGTTAGATGTGCGTACCTTGGTAGATAATGATGATGCTCTTCATGATGGTATTTTGGAAGCACTTGAAGAATATAACACTGAGCAGCATATTACAGTCAAACCACCTGGTTTTGACTACGAGGTAAATGTTTATTTCTTGCCTTATTCCTGCTGCTACTATTACAAGACATAGTATTAATTACTACTATTGATATACTTAGGTCATTGTTTCAAAACATGGTAAAATTGGTGAGGATAGATATTTGGATCCACGCTCCAAGCAAACCTTTAAATTCGATCATATGAGATTGGTAATGCATCCCATATTACACAATTCAAAAAGTCGTTATACTTATCCACATTTATATATGTAGATCGCATCTGATGTGGAGGAGTATAGTGCTGAATCTTCATTAGAAAGCCTTCGAGTTGCTGTTGAGAAAGAAACATCAACCTACGTGAACGACCACTATCCTGATGGTGTGAGCACCGTTTACTGCAACGATACCGACATCATTGTTCTTGTTGTTGATAACAAGTATAACCCCAACAACTTCTGGAATGGAAGATGGCTTGCTTATTGGGTCTATAATACCCAGTCCAATGAGCTCAAAGGAACCACCCGAGTTAATGTTCATTATTATGAAGAAGGTAACGTGCAGCTTAATGCTGAAAAGAGTTTCGAGTCTCAGGTTCAAAGCAAGACAGTAAGTGGAAACATGATGTAGAATAGAATGGTTCGTTGATTTGACATATTGTCTCTAGGATGATCAACAAACAGCAGTTAGTTTGGTAAAAGAAATCGCCACTTTTGACAAGTCATACCATAGCGCCATGAATGAAAGCTATGGCGATCTTGCAGAAAATACTTTTAAGGGCCTGAGAAGAGCATTACCAATGACACGTAACAAAATGGATTGGAATAAGATCTTAAATTACAAGATTGGCAGTGAATTATCTCAAAAATAAATTACTATTCCATTTGAGGTCTCCCTTTTGATATATAAAATTTAAATCAAACAACCTATTTATTTACTATATTATTAATTTATTTTCATCTTTGGTTTGGTGATAAAGTAACGCTTAAACGCTTTGTAACCCCCTAAACCAAATAATGCCAATACAAGATAAAGGTCAATATCATTCTGCTTTAACCAATTTAATTCTTGCTCTATGCCCTGGCGGTACCATAATACACCTTCATCGTTACTAGAGAATAGACATTCTTCTAATATATCAACGCTATTTGTAACTGCATGAGTCGAGCGGATCTGAAGCATCGTGCCGTATCTATCAACGGCATTTTGAATATCACCAGTCTCGTCCAATAACACACGTTTTAACCTGTTGTACAGTGTGTCGTAATCAGACTTGGTGTACTTTATGTTCTCTGTTTGTATGTAACTCCCCAACCCGTTCTTTTCAAGCATTTGACCATGGTATGACTGATCAGCAAAAAAGGGGAATACAAACGTGCGCTTACGGGAGTAGAGTGACTCATGTATACTTCCAGCCCCTCCGTGTCCAATAAACATGACTGTAGAAGGATGTTGAAGGATAGCAAATTGAGGAGCCCATGGTAGCATGAGAAAATCTGTGATATTTTTACCATCATCCATAATTAAAGATAAATCTTCATTGATATCTTGAGGCAGCATATCTAAATCTATTCTGGCCCATATAATACCATCCAAAGCACCTTCTTTTTTAAGTTTAGATAGCGTTGCGAGGATCATTTTAATATCTCCTGGTGCAGGAAGGGCGTGTTGGCCAAAAGCAATGTAGACTGTACTTTTATGCACATCAAGAAAGGACGATACTTCTCGTTCCATGTTTGGAAATGATTTTCTCAATATTGGACCAACCAAATGTGCCAGCTGGCTCATTTCTCTTGGTACCTCTAATCCATACATGTTATTTATAAGCTTTGTCACGTTTCTGAAACGCTCATCTGCAGCATCAAGTGCTGGTTCGAATCCCATTTGGCGTTGGAATGTAAAAACCTCAGAAAGCTCTTGCTTTGTTTGCCATCGGAGTAACGGTTGGCGATAAAAGTTGTTGTATAATCGAAGCCATATTGACTCGTTCAAGGTGGTTGGGTTTATCAATGTATAAATTCTGTTGTTAACAAACGGTTTTCTGCCATCTAAATAGAATTACAGGCAGAAGGATTAGTTAAAAGTACAATGATTGTATATAGATATATAGCCTACCAATAAAGTAGTTTGCTGTTGATGTCATAACCACAGGTATCCCTAATGATTTCGAGACATCGGCACAAGCTATAACAAATCCATCACAGATAGCAAGACTCGGTTTTTCTCTTTGAAAGACGTCTTTTAGCTCGACAAAAACTTTTACATTGATATAAGTGAATGTGATATAGGTAATAAATTAATAAATTACATCATCTTACTCTGTTTATAGTTTTCGACTGATGCTTTTGCTGCAGCATAACCCATTATATCATTTGATAAATGGGCAGTCATGCCTCTTGTCGCTAGACGAGCAACAAAACTTGTATGTCCTCCTATTTCATGGGTTTGCACCATTGGGTAATCCTTAGAAAACTGTAGCTGATCCCCCTAGTTCAGTGCTTTAGGCGTTAGCGGCATCGTATTTAATAGGCCACTCAACAACTTACATTTGAATAGAATGATACGTTGTGTCCACGGCGATACGACTCCTTAAGAAGCTCCATAACCCATAAGTGATGACTGCTACCTCCACCTTGCGAACAAAAGATGATGTTCTTACTTGGTCGATATTCAGCTATTGCATCTATGTTGTTTATGGAAGAAGTATCAGTATAAACGGTATTCAAGAGCAGTACCAAAGATAACCATATTTTTTTCATTTTGATAAAGGGAAGAAATATTTGGAATTAGAAAGAGATTCAATAAGTATTTATACCCTTTTTTTGAATTCAGAAAATGATCATCCTTAAGTGGTTGATGGTTTTTCTTTGAGTTGAAATATTAACTATACATCAGTGGTAGAAGCTGCTGAGTTAAAATCATTGTATAATAGATCTGCAAAGAGCCTAACCTCCTGATTAATATTTATCACATCTTTTGATAACTGCTTGTAATGCATATCACCACTTTTTTTTTAATCTGATCGGACTTATCATTAAAATATCAATAAGGCGAACTTGTACTGAATTTCTCAAGTGTAATTCTACATCTCTATCCTCATGTTTTTTTTATAAAAAAGGGAAAAGGGCAAGCTTTCCAATTGTAAAAAAAAGCTGTGAGTCTACACAATGCTTTATTTTGAGGTTTTTTTTTATTTTATGAGTTTTGTATACTTGCTGTGTAATAATTAACTAAAGCAATTAAAGTGTATTAAAGGATAGTACAATGGTACTTCTTTAAAGTCATTAAAAATATATATATTTAAGTGACTCTAACTATGGAAATGACAAATAGATATTTCAATAAATATAACCCAAGTATCTAAAACCAAATTAATTTTAAATAGTAGTTATGGAATACCTCGACTGATAGTCTTTCTTTTTTTTAAGAAAAAAAAACTAAAAATTGCATAATTTTGTTTTGAGGGATGGGGCCATAGCTGTTATAAGTTACTTGAGTCGAAAGTGAGAGAAAGGGATTCAACAAAATCAATAGATATAATTTATTAAGAGTTATAACTACATTGCTTGAACATTTAAAAGATAGTGTATGCTATTTAAATAAATAAATAAAAACACTCATCAAAGGTGGTAAAATACGTCATTAAAACCTATGAAGGAGACGAAAGTGAATGATGATCCAAAATTATATTTTCTAAGAACTATATATTGATTGGAATGAATCTCGACTCTAATAACTGTATAAAATAACCAACCTTAAATGTCCTTAGTTTCTTTAATCAAGTAAATACTATCCCGAGGGAACCTATTAAAATAAAATAAAAAAGGAGACAAGTTCCTTAAGAAAGAAACAAGTTAGGTCTTAAATGAATCAACCACGGCACAATAACGATGGATAATCTTGTTTTTTAAGATCGAGTACACTGGATTTGGTTTGATATCATCTCTTTATTGAATATTTGAATTACTACTATCTATTTATAATATATTAAATTATTTACCAATGACGGTATCTTTAAATATCGTATCGTTCATGGTTCTTTTCCCATACTTACTTTTTAAAAGATTGT
>VCJL01000679.1:10789-23154 GCA_024139405.1 Backusella mclennaniae | reverse complement strand
TTAAAAAAAAAAAAAAAAAAAAAAAAAAAAAAAAAAAAAATTGGCACAGTGCGCGCAAATTCATTTAGGAAAATCCATTTAGGAAACATAGTATAAACAATTTCCATAAAAAGCACCAGCTTATTGTTCATGTCTTATTGGTCAAATGATAATGGCAACATCAATCACTATAAAAGCGATGCTTGTTTCTCTTCCCTTTTCTTTCTCTTTTGCATGCACGATGGAACAAAAAAAGAAAAAACGTAATTTGTTTACATTGCTATTCAAAAATGGCAAAAGCAGTAAAAACAATTTAACTGATGGTAAGCATTTTCAAAGACTTTTTGATTGCAAGTAATAATGATGATATGCAGCAAATATATTTGGAGTTCCATTATCCGATGCATCAAATACAGGATCTACCTTGTGGGGTTTACAGGTGCCTGACCCAGTGTATTTATGCTTTGGGGAGATATGCCGAAGAGGTAACGTCGTGAGCTCTATAGAAAAATAGAAAACGGTACCAACATATAAATCACTTTTATAGGTCTAGCTACTGAAGGACTTTTCAGACTTTCAGGAACTGCTTCCGAAGTAACCATGCTTGAAAACCAGTTAAATATATGGACTTCTGATGAAAGAAAGAAGGCAGACATGACACGATGCGATATTCATGCTCTTACAAGCCTTGTTAAAAAGTATTTAAGAAGTCTTCCCGATCCTGTCATTCCAACATTGTATCACAGACAATTTCTCGAAACAGGTAAAATAGGACAAGAGCGAGAAGAAAGGAAATTGACAAGTTTTTTTTTTTTTAGATGTAAATGATATCGAATCATTTGGTAAAATCATGATGAAACTACCATTCTGTCACCGACAAATACTCCAAGCCATTTTGATAGTGAGTTCCAAAATCCAAGACTATGTCAACGTCAACATGATGTCTCCTGAAGCATTGGCGCCCGTCTTTGCACCCATTTGTACCGGATTTGAAAAAAAGATTCAAACGTTTCATTTCACAAAGCAAAGTCCAACCAACAAGGACATCCATGAGCAGATTGCCACAAACAAGCAATGGACACGAATTTGGGAACACCTAATCAAAGAACGCGCTCTTTTAATTGACATGCTTCATCGACAACAATTCCTCGAAAAGGAAAGTATGTTCCTCTATAGTCGTTCAGTGCCTTCTCCCTTTTCAGTGACAGGGTCCACTCCTTTACCAGAAGAAATCTTTATGGCACAATTCTCGCCCATGGAAACCATTGAAATTGCAAAACCCAACAAAAACAGATTAAAAAAAACGCCAAATAGTGGACATCTTTTTATAAAATCTGACACAATCAAACGCATGTTTACTGCAAGCAGTTTAAGGTTATAAAAAAACTTTCTTTTACAATCCCCTTTTTATGGTAATATGATTACGCCTCTATGTATTTTAAAAATATCTGCATCAAAATGATCTACATTTAGCTCTCTCCTTTCCTTTCCCTCTTCTTTTTGATAATAATAATAAATATAAAAAATGAAACATATATTATTTATATTGTTCGTCACTTTCTTTTGTAAAGTCAACACTCTGGAAGAAACACCAATGCTGCTTCCTGCATCTGTTCAGAATCGCATTCACATTAGAAAAGGTCTTCCATTCCGCAACTCTCAACTAAATCTCAGATATCCTCGCGAATAAGTTGTGGCACAAAGTAACTTGTTACCATGAAACAAGGTTTTCTTCTGGGCGACTTGTGATCAATTGAAAAAGTGTCCTCTTTATCTCCATGTTTTTTGTAAAAAACCAAAAAGATGAAATTTAATAAAGGTGTAATCGTTGGAATCATTTAACCCAGACTATCATGCAACCACAATCAGATGGAAGTTTCTCTGCCAAAATTGATATTCTGTGTTTTGTAACCAACTGCAAAGGGGGGTAATTGCTAAATCAAATAAAGCACATTGTATCCTCCGTCTATCACTAAACTTATGAATTGGACGTTCAACAAAAATATTTAGTAAATGCCACTTTTTTTACTATTTTTTTTTTGCATTCATCATTAAATTATGTACTACGATATCCAACTAATGTTTCTATTTGCACATATTTATGACTCTTGTTCTCATCAACTTGTCCACTTTATGGATTCCTGATTTAGTAAAGGAGGGTGTTTCGGTTCGCGTATATACCGCACAATCACGTTTTGTTCGACCACGTTACTGCTTTTCTTTTATTTTCGGCACGGGGTACTAAGCCATTATTTTTAATGAATATATATCCAATTTTTACTACACAACAAGAGCCCTGTTAGCTCAATCGGTAGAGCGTGGGACTTTTAATCCCAAGGCTGCGGGTTCGACCCCCGCATAGGGCTATTCAGCGAATAGGATCATTTGTTTGAATTCCTTTTTAAAGTTTGCTAATTATAGTAAGATTTTAAAGAGCAAGACAAACTCTTCCCTTTTTCTATGTTTTTATTGTGATATAATTGCATCAAGATGTTATTTACACTTTTGTCAATATGTTGAGTAACTGATATACATTTTCTGGGAGTTGATTTGAGGTTTGTATTATAGGGTACGACAAAAAGACATGGGGAGACACATAAAGAATCATATTCTAGATTTTTAGCATCTATCATTAACAAGGACAGTGGTAGCTCTTATGGATATATAGACATAGTTGCCTGGCTATCTCAATAAAGAGGTTACCATGTTGAATTAAAGATATGCATATTTTGACGATGATGATATCATAGACTTTCAGTATAGATGTATAAACAAATCGAGAGCATTAGTCATAGAATGGGCACTCCTCTCCATTTCTATATAAATTTAATTAATGTAGAGTAAGCAGAATCATGCTTAGTTGCAATAATAAATGGATATCTTTTCTCTGCTATGATCAAGTCGCGGGTCGCACAAGCTTGGTTTGTCATGAATTTACAAATGCCGATTCGAAATTTATTCTTTTTGTTAGTGTTTTGTTTCTTTCGTTTTGTTTATCATGTCCAACTTTGTATGTCCTTTTTATATAACTTATAGCACAACTTGGCCATACTTACTTTATTTTATAGAACGACGAACTATCCAACATGTTGCCTGGAAAGAAGACAGATAAAAAATCCAGTCAAGAAACCGATTGGGATGCTCTCCGCGCCTTTATGCCAATGTCTTTTGGAAAGCAGGAAGCAAAGAGAGATTTATCTTTGGAGTTTGATAAAACGAAAAGAGAAGTAAGCTTATGTTTATATATATGTGGACAAACAAGCACCTACAGTGATATCTATTGTATAGTCTAGTGAACAGAAAAAGAACACGGAACAAAAGAAAAAGGCTGGCGGTAGTGAACCTGCAGATAGCGATGACGATGATCAAGACGATGAAGACACAGAAATCAATTCGGATGTACTTCCCATTTCGCATGAAGTAAAGCTCAACGATCACAGTCGCACTGTATCAGCATTAACCTTGGATCCTTCCGGAACTCGTTTAATTTCGGGTAGTTATGATTATGACGTCAAGTTTTGGGATTTCGCTGGCATGGACAAGTCGTTTAAACCCTTTAGAACAATCCAACCTTGCGGCGAGCATCAGATCCACGAAGTACTTTACTCTTTATCTGGCGATAGCTTTCTTACTATTGCAGGTAATGCTAGAGCCAAGATATTTGACCGTGATGGTTTAGAAAAGTGTGAGTATGCAAAGGGCGATCCTTATATTCGCGATTTGAGAAACACAAGTGGTCACGTTGGTGCCTTGACAGGCGGCACTTGGCATCCTTCTAACCGTGAATCGTTCGCCACTTGTTCACAGGACGGTACTATTCGTGAATGGGATGTGGAACGCGCGCAGAAACAGAAAACAACCATTGCCTATAAATCCCGTGAAAGAGGAGGAAGATCACCAGCAACGGCTGTTGCCTATAGTCCTGATGGAAAGTTAATAGCAGGTGCTTTCCAGGATGGTACACTTCAGTTTTGGAATGCGGGCGGAAACTATCTTAGACCTTCAGTATCTATCAGTGATGCACATCAGAAAGGAACAGATACGTCATCTATATTGTTTTCAAAGGATAATTATACAGTTGTTACCCGTGGTGGTGATGACTCTGTAAAATGTAAGTCTTGTTTTGGTTTAAAATATAGACAAGTGATATACTAAATGGATATAACAGTGTGGGATGTACGTAATGCAAAGAAGCCAGTTAATACTGCTTGGGGCTTGGATATTGTAAATCCCGAAGTTAATGTTATATTTAGTCCAGATGAAAGATTGATCTTGACAGGTAAAATAGCATAGTTTATCTAATCATGTTATCCAGGATGCCAATTAAAAAGCATGAATTTAATTTATAGGTACTGCATGCCCTAAAGGTAAGGGCGTTGGAAAGGTGGTTATGCTTGATAGACATACACTTGAGGTTCATCAAACAGTTGGTAAGTATAGATGCCCATTTGTGTGTTGAGAACAAAAGTGTTCAATTGTTCAATTATGCTAGATGTTACACAATCAAGTGTGGTCAAGGTATTATGGCACCCTCGTATCAACCAAATTATTACGGGAAGTGCAGATGGAATCGTTAGTGTATTCTATAGTCCAACTCATTCAGTACGTGGTGCCAAGCTTGCTGTTGTAAAGGCACCCAAGCAACGTGCTGCAGATGACTATGAGGTTAACCGACCTATCATTACTCCTCACGCTTTACCAATGTTTAAGGATGAAGAACAGAGAAGTTCAAAGAGAAAGAGAGACAGATTACGCAAGGATCCGGTTGCTTCTCACAGACCAGGTATCTTGATTTGTTTTTATTATTATATGTATATTGCAGGGACACTTTATTCTAAACTTACCCATTTATTTTTAGACTTACCTGTCAATGGACCTGGTAAGGGTGGTAGAGTCAACATGAATCAGCAACAAGCTGTTATCAAATCCTTTGGAAAGGATACAACAAGAGGTAATGTTTACATACTTGAAATTTGTACATTTGCTAACAAATATATGTATATATAGATGAGGATCCTCGTGAAGCACTTCTCAAATATGCTGAATTGGCAGAAAATGATCCCCTTTGGGTATCAAATGGTATGCAACATTTTATTCCTATAAAAAAGAAAAATAAATTCTTACCATTATTATCTATTATAGTTTATAAAAAGACTCAACCAAACCCTGTATTTAACGAAAACGATGAAGAAGAGGAGGAAAGACCAAAAAAGAAATAAAATCAACTCCAAGCACTTGTTAGATGCTCCTTTTTTATTTTATTTTAAATGTTAAAACTCATTCCACATCGATGATATCAATAGCTTTGTCATTTGTTTTCTTTGCATTTTCTTCAATGGCCTTTGTAGACTTTGATTTTCTAAACCCGTAAAAGCTCCATTGAACTGTTTTATAATGTTAATATGTATAGATATATTAGGACTAAAGTTTTTACAAATAATATTTACCATGGTCTTTTAAACCTCGTCCAAAATTAACTTGGCCACAGATAGCGAAGAAAATAGTTATCTATTTATTCATGTTAATAAGTCTGCGGTGTGTACGGTTCCTTGTTATCTTGTCAAGTTATTCCTAGTAATTATTATTGGCTTCTCTATCTTTAATCCAGAACGTTACAAATAAAAATAAAATTATTTAAAGAAAAGCTTGTTTATTATATTTATGGGATAATTATAAAGCTGAATAGCTATGAATAAGCCCATGAAAATATGACTTTCTCGATCAATCGGCTCTCTCACTAAAACTAATGATACGTCCAATATAACAAGAGCTGCAATGGCAAGACCTTGGTAAATCTCGGATATGATTTCAGCCACCAAAAAGGCCATAAAAACCACTTCAAAGAATATATCTACTTTGACCATCAATGAGAGGCATTGGACGGATTTATACATTTCTAAGACACGACAATTTATACAGGCCATATATATAGAGAGAGAGAAAACTTACTTTGAAGGTGCATACTTGCGCCTAATTTCTTATAAAGACCCCAATCAAATTCCTTTTCGACTTTTTTTAGCAACCCAAACCGTATGGATAACTAGTACAAAGATGGTACAACTGAACCCTAACTGCATGTTTTTATTTAGAGTTGATAGCCATAAAACTTGTGGAGGATCTTGGCTTGTTAATTTGAAAAACTCAACCAAACCTAAGATGTGATAAAAGAATATTAACAAGGCAATTCATTACCGCTATAAATGATCTATTTGTTACCGAGAGTGATAATATAAAGGAAAAAAATATGGCAGATGCTGTAGCATATAGGGTAAGAGAATTCATTTGTAAAATCTATTAAAATGATGGGTTAATTCGTAAAATGGGCAGAATAAAAAAGGGTGGCTTACAGAATCCAAAGCCAAGCATATCCTCCATATTTAAAACATAAAATACACCATTGATTCTAGATACATTTTGTAGCATTTATAGAGCTCTGTCAGGTCGGAATTCTCATAGTCTTCAAAGAAACCAGCAATCTTTTCACTATTTAGAAAAATAGAAATCATTAAAGAAATTGCAATTGCTGCTTGAATAAAAGCCATAGCCAAGTATGTTTTCACCCATTTATGTGTGCTGACTCGTTGTTTCTATAAAAATGAGTATGTTTAGAATATGCCTTTCCTGCTTTTCCTTTCATTCTTTTTTTGTCATTAAAGAGAGAATATATGTACCAATTTAGTAAATGAATTCATGTTTGAATTATATATATATAGGAAAATGTAAATAAAGTTTCTCTCTCCCTTGCTTATACCCGTATTTGTAACGCTGGAATAATAAATGTCTTTTTTGTTTTTTGTTTTTCCACAAACAGGAGTCTCCGGATTAGTTTCTGTACTCACATAAGCCGAATTTACCAATAGTGAATTGTTTATATATTGCGGTTATCCTTTCATGGTTTTGACGGAATAAACAAAATAAATACTCCTTTTCTTTTTTGTCGTTATGGATTTATCAGCGTTGAAATTAGAGTTTGTGTTCACTTCTTAGCCTCTTCGGATTTGGATTTAGAAGGATAAAAAGTAGTATTACCAATTCAATCAGTCTAATGTATATACGATAATACGTGCGGTAATTGAACTTAAGTATAAAGGATTTAAAAGAAGTCTTTTTCTTGAGTTTTTGTTTTGACGTAAAACTGAAAGAAAAGTAGCAGGGACTAGATGAAATTAAGCATGCGTGTATGCTACCGCTTTCTTTGCTTATAATCATTTCAAAATATGGAAATTATCGTAACACCGGAGTGATACTATTATATAAACGATGCTCTCTTTTACTAAATATTGAATAAAAACAGATCGCATGATTTGCCCATGATTTTACGACGTGTTTATTTTGATCGATTATAACTTTGCCATTGTTTGTCCGAATAAATCTGCTTGTTGAATTATACCCGATATTTTCTTTTAGTTCTGAGAACTTTATGTATCCTATTAGGCTTTTATAGTATTCCGCTCAAGTAAGCTTAAAATGAACATCATTTTGACATCTGGAATCATCGCACGTGAGTATACACAACCCACAGCTGTGCCATGGTTTTTATTTAACTATTATTTGAAACGGTAAAGTGCCCCCTCCCCTCTTTTTTTCTTACAACATATCAATGGATTTCTTAAATATAGTTTTCGCTAGAACATTATGTTTTAGCATTTCTTGATTTATTATAAAAAAACCTTAGTGCTTTCAGCTTACTTCATACAAAATGGCATTGCCAGTATTCATACATTCCAAGCCAAACCATGCTGACACCACTATTTTTGTATTATTAAGCATAGTGATCATCCATCAGTTAGCATGCAATTTTACTATGCTTTTAATTGCAAACATGCACGTATCTTTCTTAAAGTCTGAAGTATTTATATTGTACTTATATATAACCAGTGTTAAAATATTAAAAATATTGACATATTTCATTTTTTGGTAAATAATATAGCTGATCTGTAAAGAAGTTGAGTATGGTGACACCAACATGGATCAATCCATATTTGTATTTTATGCGATGAAACAAAAAACATTGACAAAAACCAATGGTTTTTGATCTTACGATGGTAGCAATGACAATAATAACTAATAACTAATAACTAATTAGGTAAATCAAACAAAAAAAAGTATTCATAAAAAGGCTTAGATATTGGAAATGCCTAAACATGTACTGGTCTCACATTGACATATAGTCACTCAATCCAAAGGTTAAGAGTGGGCAAAAGGCTCCTTTTTTTCCCAGCACTGGGATTTACCATATTGCAAGCTAGATCTCGTGATTTTTTGGCACAGCCTCTTCCACTTGATAAAACAAAACTGTATAATGACAATATATGTGATGTAATTGACGATGTGTGCTAGAAAAAAAAATGACCTTTTAATTGAAATATTTAAATCAAACTACATCCCCTTTTTCGAAAAAAAGCTATTTTATATGGTTATGATTATTTGATATGTATAATTAGACGGGGCGATAGTCCTGTCGTGTTCATTAAAACGGAAATAGCAAACTCCGAAAAATATCAAAAACAAGGCATATGTATACTATGATCTTCTGATATGAATTGGCGAAATGCAAGTGAAGCAAAATATGCCACCACCCTATTGATAAAATGCATTTCCCATTCATATCTTATTTTAAAAAAATGAAGCTAGAATCACCAATACTCAAAAATGATGCATTGCCAAAGATTGCCCCTGGGCTCTCGCGCTATGGAGGAGGCTGGGAAGGCTATTTCCATTTTGAGAAACTAAAGTTTGTGAAAGACGTTTTTTTGGAGAGAGAGACAACATATCACCAGATAAATCAAAAAAATCGAGAGTTAACTTTAAATATACATGCATTGATTTATGGAAAGCAACATTATTTACAATATAGCATTATAAACTGTTAAATATTTTAACATATGACCTACAATTAAAATTAAATTGTAGAAACTCATATCTATTTATTTTGACTACATATTCAAAATGGGGATACCTTCAATTTTTTTTTTTTTAATACAAAATTAAGTAAGAGCATGTGTTATGAATATATTATTCTATATCGATCGCTTCCAACTTCATTGCTGGATTTGGGCTTTCTTCGTCTTTTGCAGCTTCTTCCATAGCTCTACGTTTGTGAGCTCTTCTTAAACCGTAAAAACTCCATTGAACTACATGAGAGTATAAGTAAAGATAATCGAGGAAAAAAAGTAGTGTGATAAATACCATGTTGCTTAAGCCCCTTTCCAAAGTTTATTTGAGATAGAATTCCAAGTATAATGGTTGCCTAAGTATAGTTGTATTTGAATAATAATAATATAAAAGATAAGTAAACACATTACTATTTTTTTTAAAAAAAAATAAAACATACAAGGCAGAATAAAAGAGCCATTATTGCTAAATAAATAAAAGTAAAGGTTAAAATATTGTAGTACTCTTTTTTTTTGTCTTAACTTACTGTAGATTGCAAAAGCGTACCAATCTGTAAAGAAAAAGGCTCCTACATACTCTCCATATTCATTCTTAAAAACAAGAACAGAGATAACTGCACCGATCAAGGTGGCTTGAGCACAGTAAAAGAGAACCATGAGAATATGACTCTCTCTGGAAATGGCTTCCCTTACAAAGATAATAGAAAAAAAGATAGCGAGAGGAATTGTAACAGTAAAGCCTAGGGATGCATAGTCGCTCGCGTTGAACATGACCAGTACAATATAGGCTAGCTCAAAAATAACATCAAGTCTCAATATCATGGAGAAGCACTGGGAAATTCTATACATTTCTATGTAAAAGTTGAGTAAATATGACCGTTTTCTGATCCTTATTTAAATATAACTTACTTTGAAGTTTCATACTAGCACCTATTTTCTTATAAATTCCCCAGCCAAATTCTTTTACAACCTTACGAGTGAGCCATATATTCGGTGCAATAGATACGAATGCTATACAGGTACAGGCAATCATCAATTTTGTACTTGTGTTAATGAGATTCGTTTCCTCTATAGTAGCACTTCCAGTTAGTTTGGCATATTCAATAGCAATCTGAAGTTTGAAAAATTAACAATTGTTATATTTCATAGTAATATCTTGTTTTACTTACTGATATATCAATCACAAAGGAAAACACGGATAATCCCATAATACTATAAATCAGTAACGAGTTGACTTCGACAACCTGTTTAGAGTGAAAAGTTAGAATTTACATTTTCATGATACATAAAAAAGGGAGTGAAAATAATAGTACCGCATTCAATATGAGGATGCATTTCCATGATTCAAAAATCATACACATCATTGCTTCGTAAACCATTTTTAAGCGTTTGGTATAAGCATCAAAGGACTCTTCGGAATCATCTGTATTATAATAGTTTATGACAATAATTTCGTTTATATTTTGATAAACAATAACTATCAAGATTAGCATAGCAATAATCTGAAAGAATGAAGCTCCAAGATAGAGCCTAGTGCTTTTGTAATCTACAAGTCTTTTTTTCTGAAAAAATAGAAAGCTGTTAGTTTCTTATGTCTACTACTTTTTCATATATATAAAACCGAAAAACACGAACAAATTTTGAGAAAAACAACATGTTGTAAAGTTATAAGAAGAAAATGAAGAAGTGGTTTAAAAAAATGTATATTTGAAACGACCTATTATATATATTTTCAAAACTCGATACATCATAATGTTTCCCAAAGTGTGATTATGCATTTTATCTCTGTAGAACAAATATAGGTTTAGCAGATGCCTCATCTATTTTTATCTACTGTTTGTAGGACCGTATTAAAAATGGAAATGGAAAGTACCGAAGTCATTGAATTAAAAAACAAAAACACCCCAAAACAAACAAAACCTTTTTAACGAAAAAAGACGATTAAACTCCCAAGGCTCTGGCTACTCAGCCTTGTGATCTGCACCACATTTTCTAGACCTAAGCCTTGATTTAATACAGACCCAGAAAGCAATGCTAATGCAAGTCCATTTTTTATTATTATTAGTTTAATAAATAATTTAGAATGGGTTATTGTGGGATATTTGCTTTTAGTTTCGTGCACACCATGACATCCTGATTGATGGGTTTTTTGGCCTACATTTTTAGTATATTGATAAAAGTGGCAATAAGGCTAATACTCAAAAAAATGATATGCGAAATACATAGTACACTTTGGAGAGGTTTATCAAGGCTTGAGAGGTGAAGTAGGGTCCTTGTCTATTCTAAAAAAAACATAAAAAATCTGACGACCATCAGACGAGGCCAAGGGTTTTCAGTATCTTTCTAGGCAAAACAGGCTGTATTCCTTTATGAAATATTTTGATACTTTTAATCCTTAATATTTCAAACAGGTTTACCATCGGAAAAGTGGATATTGCATTTTGTAACTCAGTGACATTTACCACTCAATGATCTATTAACAAGTCCTAAAGGCAATAGAAATGTTGCGAAGGTAACTTGAAGACAAAATTCATTTTATAATATTGAAAATAGTTTAATCACTTGAAAATGCCTTATTTGACACTTTCCTGGGTCTTTATTTATTTTCTAAATCACCGCTATAACATGGATATACAGGAATGATAATTTTAATATTTCTATGTGTGTACTGCAATAGTAGTTTAAAAAGTATGGATATCTTTATTATAAAAACATAAACAGATATATTGAAATCAAAATTGTATCATTTATTCTAACATGACTCAAGAAACAGTTATGCCTCTTGTTGGTCATGACTTCGGTAATGATTTTTATTTTTTTGGATCATAATGATACAGGCATTGCAGCAACAGTAAGAACATATGGTTATAGTCATTTTATTTGAAATACGATAAGACAAACGCAAAGTTTATTTTTAAATTGAAATAATAATAAGGTGCAATTATATATATATACCCCATATTTATTGCATCTCCTGAATAAACCAAGACATTCGCGACCGTTCATCATTTTCCATTATTATTGTATTCGCAATATCGTTGACTGTCCACAAAAATAAATCCACTCTTCTCGTTTATTCCATATACACCGTATTCCATTAAACGTTCGTTGTCCATCATTCTATCCACAATATTTATCTACTTTATCCATTTCGTATTCGTATAAGCGTTCATTATCAATAAAAATCATTTCATACAATTGTGTGTATGTGAGGCAAGGTAAATTTATTCTAATCTTGCTGTTGTACATATTGTATTTTTCAATTTTTATAGCGGCATTTCCAAAATACTCTGTTTTTTAAAGGGAAATCCTCTAACAAGAAATACGTGCCAGAAAAGGCAATGACGGAAGTTTAAAGTAGAAACGCTGCGTTATTGAAAACGTGTGCTCTAGTTCAATGAGTCTTTTGATTGAATAAATAACAAAAAAAGAGAAGGGTATTTGTATTAGAAATGCTATAAGAAAATACATAATATTAATATATCTTGTTCT
>VCJL01000677.1:3614-16813 GCA_024139405.1 Backusella mclennaniae | reverse complement strand
CTCAATATGCTTCAAGTCGGAAACAGCTTCCCTTACAAAGATTACCAAACTCTTTTCATTGCTACCAAACTTTAGCCTACAGAGAAAGTTCGTGACTTTCGATGCCGTGTCGTGGAGGCACCTCTTGCTTGAATGTGGTGTATATTTGGATGATGATGACAATAGTGATATTCTGCCAGTGATAGCGACACAGTGTAAAAAGCTTAGGGTATTTCGACAATCATTGAACTTCAAAAAGGTCGGTCTTGGCTCTTGTGCAGACAACATCCAAGAGTTTAACCGTGACACACCACCTACCAACATTTATTACATCTTTGATAACTGCATCCGTACTGATGGACATACCATTGAATTCCTTTTCGGTAAAAAGATGTCTTCTTTTTAGTCACTCCCAGATTTGACCATGTCAGATTTGGCTGATCTAGACTTCGACGATTTTCATGTGTATGGTATCGACCCTGGTCACAACCATTTGGTAACAGCAGTTGATGCTGAAGGCTACTTGGGTGTAAAGGAGAATCAGAATTGTGTCCAATTCTCAAATAATGAATGGTATGTCAAGGCTGGTGCGATATTTCGACGCAAGGAGCAGCAGAAGATGAAGAAAGATGAAGAAATCAGTGCCATTGAATCTGAGATACCTTCCAAAAAACAGCCAATCCAGACACCTTTGCTTACTCGTGCCAATATTTATTTGATCATCTCGGAAAACTAACCTCGTTTTATGGTTCTTATTTCACAAACAGCCGCTTTCTGGCTTATATTGGTCAACAAAAAATGGCAAACGAAATCGTCAATATATTTGTCTCTGGTGGCAAAAAATACAAACATCGCATTCGTCATGAGTAAGTATAAGTATAAAACCAGTTTGAACGTATAATATAGCTAACGATCACATATCTTAAAAAGTCAAAGGATCCCTTTGCTTGTCCTGGGATCAAAGGGTAGAAACTCTGTTCGTGGAAAAAAGTAGTGACAGCGACGATGATCCCTCTGATCATGAAGATCCTATGGATATTGATATCCAAGTTACATCGTCCTAACAGCTCGCCGGTTTCTTGAACCAACTCAACCTATAAATATATATATATGACCCATTGGTGCGAGTAAACGTGCCTTATTTTACACTTCGTCTCTTCGGGGGCAGAGTTGATACAATGATGATAATAAGTGCCTGGGCCCAGCATTTATTATCAGAAAGGTTCCTCTAGGTAGGTTTTAATAAATGAAAAATGTATTGACTTTGATTATTAACTTATTCCTTCTTTATAGTGGTAAGTGATGATAAATATATAATATGATAAACAAGTAAGTGTAGATTCTAACAGTCAGTATTTCTTTTTCCAAACCAACTCTTCATCCTGATATCTTGGTTCCTTTATGTGAGTATGGATATTTATTATACAATAAATCCTTGTATTGACCTTGCCCCTTTCCATTAGTCCATATTTCTTTCTCCCGCGCCAATATTGTTGCACCAATTGACCAAAATTCTTTCGTGATTAAACCAATTACTTTGCCACTTTGACGAAATCTAATCTCACTTTTGACCAATTGGTTTCCCACTTGCGCGAATCATATCATAATCATAACATATATAAAAATCCAGTTGCCTTTAATTAAAGTTACAAGAAGTTTGAATTGATCTAAGTTCAGTTTTGTGGTGTATTTCGCTACTTTTCAATAGTAAACCTACTTGCATTTTTGCATATTCTTATATAGAATAGTACTGCCATTCTATTTACCAAATTTTAAGGGTCTAGAGCTCTTTGTCATAGAGTAATATCAATTCATAGTTTATGAATATTTAAAGTTAACTTCTGGGTGATACTTTCAGACAATTGTTCAATTTGTGTAGTATGGCGAAAAAAAAATTGTTTATGTTATACATTAGTTAATAAAGTAAAGGTTCATCTTGACATTTCGAATATCTGAATTCACTTTTCTTTCATAATCATTTATGAAGTTTGAATGCCTCATCTGATTTAGAAAAAACCGCCGCAGGTTTGTTCTTAGTATCCGATTCTTGAATTTTCTGAATTTCAATAACCGACACAATACTGTGATAGCACAGGCAATGGAGGTTTTTTATAAATAGAACTCTTTCACTCTTGCTTGATAAGGATGGACACCGTCATGGTTGAAACAAGCAACACTATTTCTCGTGTATATTCCAATGTGAACCTTGATCAACCTTCTGAATATTATGAATATGAAAAGCTGCAAGTAGAGTGGGGGTAAGGACTTTGCATGTTGCTTATTATTGTCATAGTATTATATTAAAAAGCAAACCCAGTGAACAAGATGACTATGAAATCTGCCGCAAAGTGGGTCGAGGGAAATATTCAGAAGTATTTGAAGGAAAGAATATAACAAAAGGAGAACAAGTAGTCGTTAAAGTGCTGAAACCTGTAAAGAAAAAGAAGATTAAAAGAGAAATCAAGATTTTGCAAAACCTAAAAGGAGGTCCCAACATTATAGAGTTACTCGACGTTGTGCGTGACCCACAGGTGAGCCAATAAAGATAGTAACTAATATATACAAGAGTACTTAGCTCTTTTTCAGTCTCGAACACCTTCTTTGATATTTGAGTATATAAACAATACCGAATTCAGAATACTGTACCCTCGCTTTACTGATTACGACGTGCGTTATTACATGTACCAGTTGCTAAAAGCTCTTGACTATTGTCATTCGCATGGTATAATGCATCGTGATGTTAAGCCTCACAATGTCATGATTGATCACTCGGAAAGAAAGGTAATAGTAAAAGATAGAGTATAGAGGTGAATTGTATATTCATCGATTTCTATATATAGCTACGTCTTATTGATTGGGGCCTTGCAGACTTTTACCTGCCTAATGTTGAATATAATGTTCGAGTTGCATCTCGCTGTTACAAGGGACCCGAATTGCTGGTGGATCTTCAGCTATATGATTATAGTCTTGATATGTGGAGCTATGGCACAATGTTGGCTGGAATGGTGAGTAGTATTAGATTAGATTAGATTAGATATTGGGTATAGAATTCTTACATATATATAAATAGGTGTTCCGAAGAGACCCTTTCTTTAATGGACAGGACAATTATGATCAATTGGTTGTGATTACAAAGGTGCTGGGTACAGCTAAACTGTATGAATACTTGAAGAAATACAACCTCACATTAAATAACAACTTTAACGGCCTTATTAAACCGTAAGTCTGTATTCTATATTATTTTATATTATATTATATTATAATGTTCAACTCGATTTTATCTCTAGTTTCAAAGCGATACCCTGGTCCAAGTTCGTAGGACCTCATAATAAAAGATACATGTCAGCCGAGTTGTTTGATTTGTTGGATAAACTGTTGAAGTACGATCATCAAGAGAGATTGACAGCAAAGGAAGCAATGGAGCATGCCTTTTTTGGTAAGCACAACAAGTATAAATAACACGGGTAGTAACTGATATCATGACGTATCAAATAGATGTTGTAAGAGAAAGGGAGAATCTATAAAAAATACAGCTATAGCTTTGCAATATGAACGATGATTACAATATAATACCTATATTTCAACCTATCATTGAGTACACAATAATAAAAAGGGGTTAACAATATGAATGATTGGAAATAGAAGATTTACATGCACTGTTTACCAATATATACATACATATACATATATGTTTTTATTATTCATATAGAAATCACTCGAGAATTTATATTATAAACTATTTACACACTGATAAAATAAGCGCTGAATGCGATAGGGGCTTATTCAAAAACATGAGTGGAAGAGAGTATATTTACTTATTTTAATTAAAGATCGTAAGTTATACTATTTTGTTATTTTATATATGAATAAAAAAAAAGGGGGGAGGGGTATGAGCAATGTATATATTTAGAAAAGAGTTACAATCCTTCAATTGTCTTTTCAAAGCGGCTGCATGCCACTCGAATTGCATCGCTATTCATTTCTTTGAAAAAACCTTGTTTTTCACCTTCTCGTTTGTAACCAACCCAGTCGCATGTCCTGTCGCCTTTGACCTTGTGTTCTTTCTGGTACTGTATTGCAAAAAGTAACTCTACGCTAATAAGATGCATCATTTTATATTTATTCTCTTCAATTTTTTCATCGATGAAGGTAATTATGTTCTCGGTTGGTTCTCCGTTATTGAGATTTCCATGAATAGTTTTTAATGCTCGACTTTCATGTTCAAGTGCGTTGTACAATTTCTGTTTGTGATTGTCTTCCTTATCGTTATGCATACTGTTGAATTGTTTTGAAAGATTCTGCACATGTTGCAGCCATGGGTTATTTGTCATCATATTTTGAGGTTGCTTTGGGAGAAAGCCACCAAGTACTGCCAAGTCCATTCTCTGAGCAGATCAGACAACGTTTTCCCCAACTATGCGAAGGATACTCAATGCATTCATTGACCGAACTTGGAGTACACACTTGCGAGACATGTTCGGAGATGCTTTTAATTGGAAACACGAGGCAGATGGGATCTTGATCATATCTTTTGGAACAGAAGAAGGCATATGCTGTCAGTCTCTTTAGGGATGCACCGTCTACAATCTGTTGAACCTCTATTATTTTTGGAGGAGCCGCGCCACAACTCTCCAAAACAACGTCGGATCGTTTTCCATCAGCCCATTCTGAATCTGTAACCCTGTATGCTGAGCCGCCTGAAACTGTGTGGCTGATTATATCAATGACTCTCTCATCTTTTAGAATAAACTTTGAGCACAGATCCGTCCCTGGGCGATATACGAACGAAGGGTCAGTCATTTAGATAGAAACAAAGATTGCGGTTTTTTTTTTATTTTTATAAAAAGGATATCGTTACGTGCATTATATATTTCACGATAAATAGCATTAGAACGGTGTCATTCAGGAAATAAAGTATCCAACATGAGCTTGATATATTCCTTACCTTTTTATAAAGTGGGGACATATTGATAATATTTCCGGTACAATACGAGCAGGGTTGTAGAATTTTGGTTTACGACCTTAACCAAAACGAAGTGAGTTCCAGTAGAATGATTCCGGCTGATTTTCTTTGATAAAGCCATTTGCATTGCAGCCACAAATAAAAGAACTGTGCCATGAAGTGTAATAGTTTACTATTGAAGATAATAATAAAGTAAGTATAACTATCAGTAAGTACTTCAAAGGTATCTGTCTTGCCATATCTTGAGAGAACTGTTCCCACTTTGACTGGGAGTAGACAAGTACGTTTTTTATGAATCATAGTAAAGTGAGTGAAAGAAAGAGAAAGAAAAAGATAAACAAATCCCCTTTTTTGTCACCCATAAACAATGAATCTTTTGATAAAGTCAATCTGCATAAAAGAATCAAATCATCGTTCACCTCCTTATTCGTACTAGATAAACTTTATCTATTTACGTACAACGAGTGTGTTCATTTTCTATATCAATCAATGACGCCGCATTGTACTCATGAATGAATGAGAGTGACAACATTCACTCGTATTATTTGAAGTGAAAAGTGTAGTGCATGTAGCGATATCCAGTTTAAATACGATATCCACGCATGGTTTGAAACCTGATAGATTGAAATTGTGTAGCTGTGTGTTGTCAATGAAAAGCAGTCCTATATTATGATATGTATATCCCCGTTGAACCACATTCTCATTCAGTATACTCAAAGAAAGAATAGTATCTCTCTTTAAGGCACAAAGATTTTGATCAAGATTGTTTATTTTTTTCAATTATTATTTTATTACATCCATTTTTTAAAATAATGGTAACCATAAATAAATGCTAATGTTTACTATGAGCTGTTTCCTGCCCCGATATTTGCTCTTCTGTATGTTTCTTTTAGTTCCACAGCATCATCATCAACATCATCTTGATCGTCATGATCCAAAAAAGAAGAGCTACTGATCAAGGCTTCACGGTCGACTTGAGTGTAGCCGTCGTGGTGGTGTGTCGAGTCTGGATAATTTGTCAAATACTCCCATAAATAGATCAAGACATAGGCAAAGAAGAAGACAACAAAACCAAATGATAGCAATACATTACTATACGCACTAATATCGATGCCAATGACATTTAGTAAACCAAGCTGTTCTTCCGTTGAACCCATAAATAACAGTCCAGCCAATACTAATGTCTAATAATACGATATGATTGTTTATAGCGTATTCCCATCATTATTATTATCATTTGTAAACCTACCAATGGTGGAATATATTGCCATGGAGATATTTCAAATGCACCCTCTTTCCATACAAAGCAAATCTCAATGATTCTACTTAGGCCACCAGCCATCAACATGTACCCGAAATAGGAATGTATAGCACCACTATTCGCTACATGTTGGGCATGTCCTTGGAAGGAAACTGCCGTCAATATGATGAGAATGGAGGGAATGACTGAACGCTTTCCTTTTCTACTAAGGGCAATGCCTACAATACCAGCAGCACACCAAATAATACCCATGGATGTATGCTGATAGTCTCCATGATTCCACGGCTGTCCCCATCTTTGTTTGTTGTCATGAATGAATTAAATGGTTGATACTATATAGCAATAATAAAAAATGTTACCTGTGCTCGGTAAATGTATTCACAATACCCCAAAGTGTGATGACCCAGCTGTCGTACCATTCTTGGCTCTTGCCATTTCGGAGTAGCCAAGGGCCACCAACACGCAGGATCAATAACATAATAATACCATACGCAACAAACGAAGAGCCCATAATAAAATGTGCCAAGCACTGACCAGTGTGGTCTAATTATAATATATGTCTAAATATAATAATAAATATAGATTCACTTGAACAAACCTTCATAGCAGAAGCCAAGACTTGCAATTACGCCCAGCATAATTTGCACATAGCCAATAATGGGAATCGCTGCACCAAGTACCTTGTGTATTTTTACTAAAATGGGTCGTATCTTGGCTTGAATACCTCTTTCAATGTGAAGCTTTAAATACACGCCTAAAATAAACTGCGATAAAACAGCCCAAATGACTATATCTGCAAACCATCTATGTGCAATATGAGGTTCCTACAAGCGCAATACATTATTAATATATATATATATACGTTGTCCACTCGACTTACGTAGTTTCTTCCGTCATGTGCATGCGCCAAAAACAACCCAATAACAAATAGTGCAGATGCTAATATTTGAACGGGTACATGCCAACGATTCTTTGCTAAACCCAACACCATGCCAGTGGGATATAATACACCGAACGCTATACAATAATATTAATAATACTGAGTCGTTGTGCTTTTTACTCTGACCAAGTAATAGTACCTGCCACCATAAATATGATGTGAAGTGTCATGATAAGCCCTATGGGCTCGCTTGTTGATGCAAACTCAGAAAACAAGGCAGGATCAAGGTCATGGCTATGACCCATGCCTGACGCATGTTCATGTTGGTGTTCAGACATGCTTGTTTACAAGAAGAAAGTGTTGATAATAAATAAGCCGAAGGAAAATATATATATTATTTACCAGAACGGACAAAATGATTACCCCGGATTTGCTCTTGTCCTGTCCAACAACGGATTGTTCCTTTTGGAGTGTCTCTCTCCGCTTGAATATATATATAAAGCACTCAATTATGGTTTGTTTAGTTGTGCAATGAAAACAGCAGCATGATGAATTGTTTATTATTTTATTGTTATTATTATTATTATTATATACAACTCGTCATGCTTCCTCCAATCCATGTACACCAAAATCAAGCATTACAAAAGAGGTTTTTTCATTGCTGGATAGCAAAATAGGCGTTAAATTACAGTAATAGTATAAATAAATAATAGTAGACTTACTCATTAACAGCTGCAATACAGCGTCGATAATCAAAAGTGACCCACCAAACGCCCTTGACGTTATTAATAAGGTTGTATAAATGTCGACCGGTCTTGATGTCCCACATCTTGAGGCCGCCCTCCGAGCCTGAAATGACCTTTTCGTCGTCATGCTTGAAGCAGGTGATAGCATTGCTATGACCACGCAAACCAGCCAAGACATGTTCACAAACGCCAGTATCGGGGTTCCATACCCTTAGTGTCTTATCAGCAGCAGCAGATACCAAGTGATGAGGGCTTTGACCGAGTAAGCCGACAAGAACAGAGTGGCCATCGAGTTTATATAGACATTCGCCTGTTACGATATCCCATACATAGACGGTACTGTCCATGCTGCCGCTCATGCAATGCTGTCGAATAGGATCAATGGCTACTGCATAGACATAACCGCTATGTCGTTCCATACGATGCACTAGTCTTCCGGTTGCAAGATTCCAAATGGCAACAGAATTATCATAGCTACCACTCACAAGTGTATTACCATGTGCAGCAATAGATCGAACGGATTCCGTATGACCCAGCAAGAGAAACTTGAACCACTTGTTATCCTCCTCTTCGCCTCTAAACTCCTCCCCATTCTCAGTATCAGGTAGACGCCACACTCGGATTGTAGAGTCGCGAGATCCCGTCACAATCAAAGGTTCACTTGGCTCAAGTACACCAAAAACCATTGTTGGTAATACAATTTGAAGGCATCGTACTGTAGAGTTGTGACCTTTGAATACGTGTGTACACTTTCTCTTTTTTATATTCCAGACTCTTACTGTTCGATCTGTCGAGCCACTTACAAGGGTATTGTCTACATATTGAAGTGCCCAAACACCGCCTTGATGTCCTTCAAGTTGATATACTTTATTAGGGTTTCGTGTTTGATAAACGTTGATAAAGGTATCACTCGCACTTGATACAATCTTTTCTTCATCGAATTGTAGACATGTTACCGTGTGATCTTGATGCCCTGAAAACACAGTCTTTTTGAACCGACCCTTCTTCCAGTTTGTCTTTAGAATATGCTGTCTTTTATAAATCTCTTTGTAGTGACTACTATTATGCTTTGCTGAAAACGTCTGATTCAATTCTGCTTTGAATCCATCCTTATGCAGTAACCGAAGCCATGTCTTTTCATCACGACTAATGACGCTATCCCAACGTCTACTGACCGTCGAGGCTCTGCAAAGAGATGTTACATCCAGGTAGCCAATTACCTGCAAGGCCAGCTCATGCGGTAATGACGATAAAAAGTCACGCTTTAGAATAGGGACAATAAGTGAATTAATGAACTGAAGCGTCGTGCTATCAGACCGCCTTACAAGTTGATGTAGAACCTGTGTTTGTGAATGCGCAGATAACGAATCAAACTGAGTTAATAAAACAGGTAATCTTTCCAACGCTTCAAGTGTCTTTTGTGGAAGGGGCGAGGACGACGAAACTGAAAACAGTGGTTCGATTCTGTGTTTAAACGCACAACTGTTATTATCCACCGATCTTTTACGTCGTATTCTTTTATACTCTTCTGCGTCAGCTAACGTGCTCACTTGTCTTTTCCTGTCCTATAATAATATTTATTTATATTGTACGCTACATGTCATCTTGAGCCCTGTATCTACCTTGTCTGAATATTTACTGTCTTGCGTTTTGTATTCACTTTTGTGACCCGACAAAGGAAGAGGGGAAGACTTTTCAGACCGATTGTCCATATTGTTGTTATTAGGATATAGTGTTATGCAATGTAGCAAACTGCTTTGGAAAAGGCCTTTCTTTTGTAATTATTTGTAATAGTGTGAGTGGTTCAAGCCCAAGTAAATAAAAACACAATGTCGATGACGTTCTTATCAAAATAACAATTTTTCTTATTAAAAACAATCCCTCCACAGAGACTGTTAAAAATAAAAAATAGCGCTCTAATGGTTTTTTTGTTGAACAATTTTCGCAAAATAGCAAACCTTTTTTGGTCAAATTACACACCTTTTTTGGTTGCGTTACAAAACTTTATTCGTGTTTTTATAGACGTTTATTCGCGCAGAGGAAAAGAGGTGGGAGGCAATTTTGACATGTCACCTTCCGTATTCAAGCCTAATTGCATTTATGGCTTTATACAACTGATTCTTGGGCAAGACATTACAAATAATGGACGTGGAATGCCGCATCAATTGACCAAAATTCTTTCCTGTTTAAACCAATTACTTTGCCACTTTGACGAAATCTAATTTTACTTTTGACCCACTGGTTTGTCACTTGCGTGAAATCCGTTGATACCTTTGCTTCTTACTGAAAAACCAGTATTCTTTATTATAAGCAACATGATAAATAGTATCATTACATTAATACAGACTTGGGTTATCTTGTAGAGCCTTTTGTATAGTATGTTTAAACTTTCGTATCACGTTGATCAAGGTGATATGAATATGGTGCTCTATTCGTTTTGAGATGTTTGTTTTTTCTGGACTTCTGGCTGTTGGGATCTATAATACGCTCAAGGTTCTTCCCCTTTCCATGTTTTACAAGCCCAAATACTATTACTCAAGAAAATACCGCAAGTTTAGTAAAACATGGTTTGTAAAGCAATATAATTGAAAGTACATGTGGATTCCATGGTGGTATGTCTGTTTCATTTTTTGCAATTGAATCGATCACTGGATATACTTATCAACTTTTTTTTTCTTTTCTTTTCTTTTTTGCGACCCATTTGTCTCCGGTCCAATCTAATCACTCTATCACTCTGATCAAATCTAATTTCACTTTAGGCCAATCGGTTCATCACTTTTATCAGCTCTTTCTATAAAACCAACGCCTGACAAGGAAACCAAGAGTATATTGGAGTACTCAAACACACCTTATAACACTTGTGCATAATTGTCAAGTCAATCTTAATGCTTTGATCTATGTCAATAGCTACTAAAAGCCCATGCTTTATTTACATGATGGTATTAACATCATAAATAAAACTATTTTAAGAGATAGATAGTGTCTGTTTTGTGAGCAAGTGCATAATACTTGAACTGTTCCAAGAAACTTGAATATGTGCTTGGTGATATTAATTTCAAACTTGCCATTAATTGTACTAATGTTGGACCACAAGGATCGAGTCAACTTGCTTAATCCTTGTTGTTTTGTATAAATTTAGTAATACCAACATCACTTTCACTAGATGCGTTTATTTTTTTTTTTGATTTTTTCCAATTCGTCAAGTACCTTGTTCAAGGTCTCGTGCCCAAGGTTCAATTATCCCATTTCTTGCATCTAAATCAGTATATGCTGCTGAAAGTAGCAAGACGTAATTTCCGTCATGTTATTCAAAAGATACCTAAAAATTCGTAAAATATATGATGCCAATTCTGAACAACGTGACCATATTCATTTTCATGGCCCATTTTTACCAACCCAAATTTAAAACTAATGTTTTAATATGAATACCATATTTTTTTTTTCTTGAATTTCAACCCGCCGCCTTCTGATATATAACGGATCATCAATTTACTATATGTTTTCTCAGAAATAACGATCAGTAAGCATTCTGCATGTTAATAGGTAACGGATGTTACGGATGACGCTTAAAGCCAATACTTTGAGCTAAATCGTACTTATGATACCAAGTCATTTATGCATACAAGACTTGAATTTTGTTGGATTCTGTAAAATTAAGAATCTTATTGAGAATCTCACCTTTTTTTAACCTTAAATTAGCGTGTAAAATAAAGCAACTGTTTGTAAAGGGAAATGTGGATTGACCCCTTTCTATAACCTATACGCTAAATTTTAATTTAAGGGGAATAAGGAGCAAAATAAATTTTCTTTTTGTAACATGTAAATCACTTTAGTACAAAAGTACTTGTACTGATTGCATTACTTCTCCTTTAGTGTAAGAACCTTCTGTTTAACCATGTAAGAGTTTAGTTTCTTTTTTCAGTCAAGGCATAAAGTCCTCATTTCCGTAACTGAAACAAAAAAAAACATTCATCCCGCTAACGGAATTACCAAACTCAATCCACAAAAACTTTGAAACTTTTAGTGTATGATAAAGAAAAAAAAAAGAAACTCCATTCATATTTATCCTTGTTTGGGAATTTTGATCCATTTCTTTATTCTCAAAACAATGACTTTTTACAAATTGTAAACAAGATGTTAATCACGTTCTTTCGGATCTTCGTTCCATAGAACAATACAATCCAGTAGCCTTTCTTTTTTTTTAAAAAAAAAATTTAATGAAGTGATTAACGGCCCGTTTAACTTTAAATAATACCAGTCGCTCTCTTTAATTAGTTAAATAATATTGAAGCAAAAAAAAAATCAAACTTACACTATGTACAACGTACTCTTACTGATTTAATTATAGTTGTATAATGTCACTTTGCAACCATTGAACTTCACCTGATACTCTTGAATAGCGTAAAAGCAGATAGGAAAAACTAAGAGTTTACGAAAAGGAAGCACGTGTATTAAAGAAAGTTTGAATCTAAATTTAATATAAAATGTTTCCTTAAAAAATACTCCACATTATTTCCTCTTTTTCTTTATCAAATATAAACTAATAATACGTTATTTTAATACTTAAGATTCTGTTTCTGTGATATATAATTATATTTTATTAATTTCAGTAGTAGGATGAAATTTGCTAAATATTTAGAGGGTCAGAGTGTCCCAGAATGGCGAAAAGCTTATATCAACTATAAAGGTCTGAAGAAAAGATTAAAACAAATAGAAAAGGTAAACATAGAACTTTTTGCACTGAATGATACAGTATTAATCAATATACGACTTGAAGTTTCGAAGAGCAAAAGAGCGAAAAGCAGCAATTCAACTTGATTATGCCTTTCAAGGGTTAGACAGCGATAATAATTATTGGACAAAGAGAGAACACAGCAAGCCATTAGATGGTTTATGGAAAGATGGCTTAAATAGTTTACAAACAAGATCACCACAATCTATAGTCAGCAGAATATCATCTCGTTTCAGTCACCAATCAGCGCAATCTCATCCGGGTAAGCGATAATCATAATAAAAAAAGAAAAGAAAAAGATCCTCTTGTTACGAATTTAAATTTGATATTTACATTTATTTGGTGTGCCTTTCTATATTTACTTTATAGATTCTTTCCACAGTTCGACCACATTATCTATTCTTGATGAAGTTTTGTTTCATGCTAATTCCTCAGAAAGAGCGTTCTTTTCTGCTCTTGATGCTGAGCTAGATAAAATATCAAAATTTTACGAGGGTATTTGACCAAGATTCTGTTTATACTTAACCATACCTATTCTAATTGTTATGCATTTATATTTATTCGTATAGAAAAAGAAAGTGAATCACGGATCAAGTTGGATGCTCTTAAGGTTCAGATGCAGTTCATTACTGAGTATG
>VCJL01000671.1:3108-18093 GCA_024139405.1 Backusella mclennaniae | reverse complement strand
TTTTTTTTTTTTTTTTTTAAAAAAAAAAAAAGTCTTGCAGGAGAATTTTGTTCAGGAACTCATTTATCCAAGTAAAGTCATCAGGTAAAATTTCATCTGTTCCTTATAGAAAAACCTTAGATCAGCTAGATTCATACAAAGTAAATTAAATTTCATCAGTTAAACATCAGTCTGATGGTCTACGTAACGCTATTGATCTAAAAGACGATTTAGAGGAGCTAAACCTGTTAAACTATACATTTGGTAATAATAAAATTTCCGTGTAACGTTTTTTGTTTACAAGAAGATCATTTTACGTTGAAGTCTAAACATTTCCACTACATTCATGCATGTTCGCGTAATTATATATTAATGTTTTTTTTTAATATACATCTGTTTGTTTATACTTATTTATTTATCTTTTTGATATAAAAATAAAACAAAGATTGAATGATGGAATCGCATGAATACAGATTAAACATACTCTTTAATGGCAGATTGTTCGAAGTATGCTTTTCCAAAAAAAAAAAAGAACTATAACTCTGTTTATTAAAACGATATAACTATTTAAGAGTCTAGGGTAATGTTTATCGTAAGAAAATCAATAGCACCTTGTGTTGTCATTATTTACTCAAGGTTGACCTTGTCCTTATATGGAAACGTTGATGATGAAAACATTACCTCAAGTAAAAAAATAATAATACCAAGGAACTATTGGTGAAAAAAAAATATATAAATGCGTTATATTTGAAACAATTCTATTGCAAATACATATCATTTAATTTTTTTTTTAAGAATGACTTCTAACGAACAAATACAGAATTTATCCACCGACAACAACATTGACAAGCCTACTCAACAAAAAACAGTTGGTGATACCGACCCCTCAGCTTCCAGCGAAAAAAGAACTTCTTCTGGCAGCACTGATAAACCCAGCAACGTTCAAAAAAAGCCACTCAGTGAAACTGACCCCCAGGCAGCCAAAGAAAAGCAAGCCAAAGAAAAATTGGAGATTATCCAAGCTTTTAGAGATATTCAAAATGGAAACTTGCCTCATAATGATAAATTAGATGAGATACTTGAAAAGTTGATGAATAACACAGTTGTTAGTTCCAGAGAACATAAAATGTCACAGGATGGAAAGTTGCTTCTCAATGACTTCAGACAACTTTTACAAACCTTGAGAAATGCTCTTCAGGTGAAAAATGGAGATGAATTGTTCCAGACCTATGTGCATCATTTATATCTCATGGAATCACCAATCAAGAAAGGTATGTACACGATGGTAAACTTGAGAAGGAAAGATATTAATATATCACTCTATTTTCCTAGAACACGTCTCTGGATCAGTTGAATCATCCCAGAAGGAAGCAACCAAGGAAGAGGGAAATAAAAGTAAGTGTCTTAGTGTATATATATTAACTACCATTTTGGCATACATATTGACATTTTTTTTTTCATGATGATATTTAGATTACAAAGCCTTTGTCAAAATAGGAAAGCTTCTTATTCTCAACAATGAATTCAGATCCATCTTGGGTGAATTGATTGACTTGTCCCAGAATGTCTTTAGCAATGTGACCGGTCACTTTGCCGACTCCCTTCGAAATGCAGGAGACAACCTTGAAGAAACAAGCTCCAATAACAATGGACGCTCAGGAAAGGAATACGTTGACAATTTGTTGGTTGGCAATAGCGAAAACAAGAACCAAGAAGAACAACTTTATCTTATTGATTCTAAAGCCAAGGATCCTCAGCATGCTGGTCTCTTAAATACAGGTGACTCTGTACATCCAGACTTACTTCCAATGAACAAGAAGGAGGAGGAGGAAACTAATGTTCGTCTTGATCCTACAACAAATAAAAATACACAGGCCAATATCGAGCTCAATGGCACTACCAGTCACGCTATTGAGGAAGGTAAAGATGCCGTCAAAAAGCATGCAGGTAAACACAAGGAGAATTTCACCCAAAGTGTCAAGGACACCTTTAACAAGGAGAAACAAGATGAGCTTCTTGACCGACTCCGCAAGGCTGTTGGGCAAATCCAAAGTCATCCAGAATACCAAGAATCTACCACTACCATCATCAATATTTGTAAGGAGTGGACAAAGCGCCTCTCCACTGTTTCCAATGACGTGAAGGATAAGTCATCCAAGGAAGCCGAACAAATCCAGATCCGTAAACAAGCACAAGGTGAACTCAAGACCATCATTGAAACCTGGGGCCAAGGTAAATCGCTTGATCCTGTCCTAAGCGCCCTTAAAGATGTTGGCCGTGATGCAAAGGAGGATGAAGAGCTTCGCAACTATTACAAAGACTCATTGGATTATGTTGAGCGCCTTATAAATGAACCTAATTATATTAACAAGGCTGAATCCACCCGTGAGGGACGTCAATTGACAGACAAGGGCAAGCAGCTTATGAAGGGTAAATATGGTGATCATTTCAATCATTTATCACAGCTTGTGCGTGGTTACTTGAAGGATATGGCTCAGGATGAAACTGCACGTGAAATCAGCCAATGTGTTACAAAAATTCATCAGGATCTCTGGATGGACAGGTAAAAAATAACGAAAAATGTATTCTTTCCATTGCATATAAACTAACGTTAACATTTATCTATAGTGATGGAAATCCTGCATTCAAGCCCCATCTTTTGAATGATATGCGCATGACGCTACTTCCTGCCTTTTTGGATGAAATTCGTTACATCCCCGTTCCTCGTGTTGAGTATAGCGACAAACAATACGATGTCACTGTTGATAATCTGGTCATCTCTGGCGACACCCTTATTCCCAATATATTCGAGACCAAGATGGAGAATTTCTACAGTTTCAAACTTAAACAGGAAGACAATGAAAAAAATAGTCACCAATCCCTCTATATTCGCATGAGTGAAATTCAAGCCGTGATTGACGATGTGAATTTTAGCTATAAGAAAAAGACGGGTTTCCCAAGAATCTCTGATCGTGGTACCGCTTCTGTTCATGTGGATGGTAAAGGCATCACTGTCGCCCTTCGTATCCAAAGTGCCTCTGATTCTAACCATACATTCAAGGTATCCAATCTCAAATGTAACGTGGAAAATATCAAGATCAAGGTCAGCGAAAGCAACCACGATATCCTCTACAAGGCTATTCGTCCCATTGTCACTGGTATCATCCGAAAGCAGGTAGCCAAAGCCATCGAGGCCAAAGTCCGACTTGCATTGGAGTCGCTTGACAGAAGAATCACCACTTCCATCATCAACATGAACCAGTCTCTACAAGAGAAGGCCTATGCCGCACTACCTGAATCTGAAAAGATGAATGCTCCAAGCCAGGATACCGTCAAACCAGGATTTTTCTCTACAGTGGTGACCATCATCAACCGAAATATCAAGACAAAGGTAGATAACCGTAATAAACGACAAAAATCTGTTCGCACTAGCAGCACACCTAGTAAACGCCGATCCTTCTTCTCTATTGATCGTAAGACATCAGGATCTCAAAACAGCAAGCAAGTTGAAGTAGGAACCCCTACTGGTGAATATAGCGTGGAGGATACACCAGCTGAAGCACCTCACACTAACGGTGACAACACAACCCAGGATAGCAACACCCAAGATAAGAAGAGTGAACCCATCATCGAAGAACCACCCAGCACCCAGGATAGGAAGATTGAACCTACCATTGAAGAACGACCCAGCTTCAACGTACCTGGTGAGTCCGTTACTAGCCACAACTCACTTCCTGGTTCTTTCCCAAAGGCCAGCAAACGAGAATCTGTCGAAGACCAGAATCCACCTCCTGCACCTACCCATCGTAGCCGTGATGAAAACTCTCAAAAGCTTTAATTACATTATTATTAATTTAGTTGAAAAAGAAAAACATTTATTATATTAGTTCACTTTAATCCGTTTTTTAATAATTATATTATGAATTAAATAAAAACAAAAAAAAAACAAAAATCATAAATAATAATTTGAGTCTTTCTCCTTTTTTTTATTATTATTATTATTAGCATCTTTTAATGATTTCAAGAATAAGGAGGTTATTAAGGGTGCACAAAAAAAAATGATATTTGCCTTTCTATTATATTCTTTAAAGCAAACGAGAGAAACAGAGGACTTTTTAATATTTGTGAGGGAATGGTACAGCGGGTTCAGTGTAAGGATTATAGTGATCAGCTTCATAAGGTTGGTTATACACCTGCTCAGAGGTAGTATGTGAATAAGGAGACTCGGATATATACATTGGAAGCGTAGTGTTTGATGATATTGCCTGTTGTGGAGGGCCATACACAGAATTATGAAATGCATTGTAGCTCACAATAGGCTGTTTATGCTTTTCCGAATACTGCATCTCGACAATGGTAGGTGCATCGGCGTCATAACTTGATGAAGAAGTACTGGAGTGCATGTCCTCTTTTTCATAAACAGAATTTCTGTTGACCTGTTTTTGATTACAGAAAAGTATCAGACTATGGATAACGGTAGTTATCCAGCTAAACACACTTAGCCAACTAAATGCTGCAGATGCTTTGATACAGTTACACTAAATGTACATCAATTAAAATAAGTAAAATTTCTATAAATGTTACTGTTCTCATTTTATAACCCATCTTTTTTTTTTTTACCTGAGTAATTGATTTGTTAATTAATTCATGGGTACATGTAATTTGCTCTAATGCTTGCGTTGTGACCACAATCGATACAATGATCCAGGCAAGTGAAAAGAAGACATTGAGAACAAGGTCAGTGCGAGGTCGTAAAAACAAGTTTCGGAATGGCTTGATCCATCGAAGCTTTGTAATAGGGGCTATCGCCAGGATGAGCGCCATCACTAAGCTACAAATAGCAGCTACAAGGGTGAAGTTAAAGTTAGGTTGGCTAGATTCCTATATGGATTTGTTTCAGATTAATATTATGCTCTCATTTCTTCTATTTTCTTCATTTACAAGATGGTTCTTTTGGAATGAAATGACAGCTCCAATTAAACTCGCAACCAAAAGCGAGAAAAATACTTGTATCAGATGTAATGCAACTTTATAAATTCCAATGTTTGGCAGGTAAAAAGGAACATCTATATCTAGCTCTATACGATCAGAAATTGCCATTTGTTTTATATATAATTAAAAGCGAAAAGTTAAGAAAATAAATAAATGAATAAAGAGAAAGAAGAGATGAAGAAAAGGGAAAGGAAAAAATAAATGAAATAATAAAAAAAAAAAAAGACAGAGACGAGTTTAATCAAGTAAATTAACGAAGGGAAACTCAATATGTATAAAACAGTGCATTTTTTTTCTGGAAGACTTGACATGAATTGATTTTTATTTTTTGTTGATTTGTTGCCATTTTAGGACACGAAATTATCGTGACCTGCTATCTCGTTGTTATCCGCGGAACCCAGTTGACTCCGCGGAAGGTTTACTAAGATTATTTATATTTCTTCTTGATAAAGGCTATTTCAGGAACTAACGCCTCTTTTCTCTCTTTTTATCACTTTTTTTTTCAACTTACATTAGACATGAGCGACCTTATCTCCACCACACAATATATTCATCCTACCCCTACTCCTCCACCAGAGCCTGAAACATATTATTCTGAAAAAGGCTTAGTGGTAACACAGAGTGAAACCACAGACAGCCATAAATCTGAGGATTTCAGCAAAAAGACATTTTCCCTTCTGCCCATTAGCGACATCAAGACAAGAACCAAAGTTGCAAAGTATGTTGCTGTTATAGTCAAGTTCCTGAAGGAGCTTGATGGTCGAGACAAGTCAATGAAGATTATACAGTATTTTATCAAGATTCTCTTACATTATCACTTAGTCAGTGGGAAACAGTGGTCTACCATCACCAGCCATTTTTCAATGACCCGTAAGCTTTTGCGACTAGGAAATTTTATGAAGCCCTACAACGAATACACTACATCCAGCCGTGTGGGATTCTACGATGGCATTGTTTTACTCAATGCCTTTATCAACAGTGTTGCTGATGATGTATTTTGCTATTACAAGCTTGGTTTTTGTGGCAAGGGCTTGGGTGCACGTGCGGAGAGAATTGCTGCTTATTGCTGGTTTGCAGGAATTATTTTTGATTTAAGTGAAAACCGAACGAGCCGTAAAAAAATCCAGAAAGAATGCAACCAAAAAGCCGTTACAAGTTCAGAACTTGTATCCTTAAAAGATAAAATGTTTGTGGCAGAGGTCTCCAAGTACAAGTTACTCATGGATGGTGTCTTCTGTGGTAAGTGTTTAATTTAATCGTACATTTTCAAATAGAGTATATAACGTGGGTTTTTCTAAAATTGCATTTTTTTTTTTGAATTATTTTAGCCTGTGATATTTGGCAACCCAAGTACAGTCCAAGTATACAAGTGTGGTCTGGCTTTCTTAGTGGTAGCTTAGCCGGATGGAAGCTCTGGATGAAACTGTCATCTTAGAAATAATACCTCCCTCCTTTGTTTTTCTGTCATTCTTTTTTTTTATTCATATAGATTCTGCATACCCTTTTCCTTTCCTTTCCTTTCCTTTCTTTTCCTTTCCTTTTTTTTTTTTATATATATATCATACATGTAATATTTATTATTTATAAATAATTAAAGCCTTTTCTTTTTAAAGAAGACTACCAGGGACTGATTTTTTTCAATGAAGCTAATGTAGAACGTACAGGCGATTTCTAAAAATATATTGGTTTATTTATACATTTGACTAGAAAACGTGATAAAAAGTAATTTGTGTAACTCGTTACCTTTTCAACCTCTTTTGGACGATCTAAATCTAGTCCCTCGGCACAGAAATCTTGCCAATTTTGCCAATTATTTATGATGGACTTTGGTGGTGGCATGCACGATAAGAAGGAAAAAACAATGCAAGAAAATCCAAATATTAGGTCTAATATCCCCGCCACTAATAAAAAGACATGCGATCCCAGTACAATGCATCCAAATCTATGTTTATTACTATTATTTAAACTATTCAATAGTTGATATCATCTCCTTTGCTGCGTACCTACAGTCCTATTATAACACCTCTTCCCCTGTAATTCGTATTAAATTGTATGTTTGAACTGATTTTGTCGATCGTTTTAAATTCGACTGGTATTAGTAAAGCGGCAAGGAAACTAATCAATAGTATATATTTTTAATAAAAACATTTTACTGATAGATGTGACGATACTAAAACCCAACTTACAATGAATAAATGCAACACATTACTTGTGAGGGGTTTGAGTGTTCAACTGCTATTTTCATGATGGAAGCCGCCATTGTGACTATATAAAGGCTTATGCTGATTCCATTAAAGCCTAAGGAAAACATCGTCTCGAGCTTTGTTTTTGAAAACATTTATAATTCTATATATTTCTATTGATCGATGGTTTGCAGAAGAGACAGAAAACAAAAAAGAGAGTGAGAATGAGAAAGTGCAAGAGAGAGAGAGAGAGAGAGAAAAGCGATCATTTATATGTAATTGCTGAATGTTTGTTTTTTTTATCTTAATTTCTTTATTTGGGTTCAAGAGGCACTTTCTATATCAAGACAGAACAATAACAACACCAAGACAAATTCAAACTTTTACGTTCGTACTCATTATGACCTTCTCTCTCCTTAATATTAATAGATAACGCTGACGCTTGTTGGTAGCGCTTATTTGTTTTTGTTTAATTTATATACTTCTTCTCTCCCTCTTTTATAATAATAAATATTTAACAGCTCTGCTTCTCTCTCCTTATCACATCTCTTATTTTTAATAACAATGAAATTAAGGGCAGACGTCTTTATTTTATTTAATTTTGGGCGATGCCAAACTTACTTGTTTGTATTTGTATTTTTCACCATAGGAATTACAGTAAATCCGTAAAAATTGGCACATTTTGAGGGTTAGTACTTGGTATTACTTTACTTCAAGTAACCTACCAAAGGTAATGGATGCGGTACCGTTATATAAATCGCATACAATCATCGTATTAATGTTTTTTTGATGAATTAACAAAAGCAACTCCACACATCACAAAAAATCGCATGAATAAATCTCATTGTGTCAATTCTCCAGCGGCACCTCGATCGATTCAAGTTTAAGATGGTAACTCAAGCTTCTTAGGATCTGGCCTATTTTTGTAATGTTGTCCAGTATTCAAAGTTCATTTTGCTGAATGTTTGAAAGGCAATTCAATTCAATATATATTTTAATGAAATTGAGATTAAAATGAGAGAGAACCTCTTTTTATTTAAATACTTTGATATCTTCTCCTATCGAAATCTGACACTGGAGCCAAATAGAATCATCCAATCATATAAAGAAAAAAGACGGGAAAAAAAACAGAGATTGATGGTAGTCATCTCGTCACCTCTCTTATTTTCATATCCATAGTTTCCATGGAGACAGCCAACAAGATAAAACAATATGTAAAAAGCTTTTATACAGAATTGAATCCTTCCACCTTGTCGGGTGCAATGGACATTGTTGTCATTCAGCAAAGTAATGGCACTCTTCATTGCTCGCCATTTCATGTCAGATTCGGAAAACTATCCGTTCCTTATCCCAAAGACCAAAAAGTAAATTGTTAATTTGTTATGAAATGTCGATCATCATCAACAACAGCAGCAAATAGTCCCAAAATAAATATAAAAACAGAAAACTAAACTCCTTTTGGTCTAGGTTGAAATAACAGTAAATGGACAAAAGGTACCATTCCTCATGGCGTTAGGGGAAGAGGGCAAGGCATTTTTTGAAACGGAAATCGACACAGCCATCACTATGCTTGCATCATCTGCTCTGAAGCTTGTTCTCGGCATCCTTTACAAAACAAGCCTCAAAACGAACAGTGATAACGCTAGAGTATTCTTATTTGAAAATGGATGCACACGTCCTTTTGTATTAAGCAAAAAGAAAAAATTTCAACCAGCAAAGTCACTTGAATTGTTGCCTCATCAACTTGAACAGCTTGGACTTGTCAAGGGCATCAATACCATTCGTTATACCGTCAAAAGCAGTCATTTTCTTCATGAAACAGCAGCATCATGCACGGCCAAGGTATTTTTTTGGGACTCTAATGTGAAGTTGGTTATTTCAGATATTGATGGGACAATCACAAAATCTGATACACGGGGTCACTTGCTTGCATTGATTGGTCGAGATTGGACACACAAAGGCATCGCTAGGCTCTACACAAACATTAGCAACAGCGGATACCAATTTCTATATCTTACCAGCCGTGCGATAGGGCAGGCAGATAACACACGAAGCTATCTGGCAGCTATCTTGCAGCATAATTGTCGTCTGCCTGATGGACCCGTCCTTATGTCTCCTGATCGATTATTTGAGTCATTTCACCGCGAAGTGATTATGAAAAGGCCAGACATCTTCAAGACGTCCTGTTTGCAAAACATACAACAGCTGTTTGAGCAAAACGCCTTTTATGCTGGATTTGGAAATCGCATCACTGATGTGATTTCATATAGGAACGTCAGTGTACCAAGCTCCAGGATATTTATCATTGATTCCCAGAGCCAACTCAAGTTGGAACTGCTGAAGGACTTTAAATCATCCTATGTCGATTTGAATTCAATCGTACATCACATGTTTCCTCCTCCTGTCAACACTGCTGTTCACCTATCATCACAGCGGAATAACAATCGTAATAAGGAATCTGCCTGTGATTATTGGCATTTCTCAATGTTGAAAACAAATAGTAGCAATAGTAGTTTCCGTTGCTTCGACGATTTCGGATCTAAAATGCTAAATCTTGTTTCTTAACGATACGATTTATTGTGATTGTATACCTTTTTTTCAAACTATGTTTATATCCAGTTGTATATAAGGACGAGAGCCTTACACCCATTACACTTATCACTATTATTCATACTAAAGTCTCTCTCTTATCGATGTGCCCATTCATACTATCCATACTACTTGTTTCAATCTTTATCCGAAAGGTTTTTCAGACACCGAATACCAAAATGCACATGATCACGTCATGGAGTTACAAAATACAAGTTATCCACCTTTTTCTATTTTCGAAACGCCTCTGAGGTAGAAAACACAATTGCATTGTATCTTTTATTTTTTTTATTTTTTTTTATCTTCTATTTTTTTTTTCAAATAATAGTAATAAAAAAAAGGGCAAAAATTCAACTATTGTTAGACTTTCTTTAAAATACAATGAGCGGCAACATCAAAGTGGTGGTTCGTTGTCGTCCTTTGAATGCAAGAGGTACCTGCTTTTCTATTGTTTTTATTTTCACTCATCAGACTAACACAATCTACAGAAATCGCAAGAGGAGCAGAGTGTTTGATCCGCATTGAAGGGAATCAAACAATCATCACCAAAAAGACGACTTCGACTCCTCTTAACACCAACTCGCGCAAACAACAGCACCAGCAGGAAGACGACGTAAAAGCATTTACATTTGATAGGTCTTATTGGTCAGGGAATAAGCTAGACGATCATTATGCAGACCAGGAACTAGTCTATAATGATCTGGGAAGAGATTTACTTGATCACGCTTTCGATGGTTATAACTGCTGTATCTTTGCATGTAATAGGATGATGACGTTAGTAGTGTTTCCTAGTACTAAATTTTACTAAAATTAGATGGCCAAACGGGCTCAGGAAAATCATATTCCATGGTAACAAAAAAAAAAAAGAAAAAAGTATAAAAAGCATCTTGTAATATAAATACACATACAATTAGATGGGTTATGGAGAAGATAAGGGAATTATACCAAGGACATGTTCAGAACTTTTTGACCGAGTCGCCTCACTGAGCAGTGATTCACTTAAATTCCAGGTCGAAGTATCCTATATTGAAATTTACAATGAAAAGGTCCGTGATTTACTGAATCCTGGCAACAAGGGCAATTTAAAAGTAAGAGAACATCCTACAATCGGTCCATATGTTGAAGATCTATCTCGCCTTGTCGTAAACTCGTTTGATGATATTGATCATTTAATGAGTGAAGGAAATAAGGTACAAGCATATTTTTTTTTTTATTTATTATTTAATATTCAACCAAGCTAAAATAAACAAAAGGCAAGAACAGTAGCAGCCACCAACATGAACGAAACATCCTCACGCTCACATGCTATTTTCACCCTATTTTTAACATCCAACCGATTTGATGCAACTTCCAACCTGAGCACGGAAAAAGCCGCACGTATCAGTCTTGTTGATTTGGCAGGTAGCGAACGAGCAAATAGCACAGGCGCCACAGGCGCACGACTCAAAGAGGGTGCAAACATCAATAGATCACTCACCACACTCGGAAAAGTCATCGCCGGTCTTGCAGAGCAATCACAGCATTCCGAATCAGGAAAGACAAACAAGAAAAAGGCAAAAGACGGCGTCTTTATCCCTTATCGTGATTCAGTGTTGACCTATCTTTTAAAGGATTCATTGGGTGGTAATTCCAAGACTGCCATGATTGCAGCCATTTCCCCTGCCGATTATGACGAAACCCTAAGTACGCTTCGCTATGCAGACCAAGCAAAACGCATCAAGAATAAGGCAGTTGTCAACGAAGATCCAAATGCACGACTTGTTCGAGAATTAAAGGAGGAGCTGCAGGCATTGCGAGATACACTGATGATTTATGCACCCGAGGAGGTAGAGAAAATCCAAATGCTGCAAAAGTCGGGCAAGCAGTCATCATCAAGACCCTCGTCACGAGCTCGGGGGTCGCCTATACCTTCACAAAATATACCCAAGGAAACACCTTTACCTTCGCCTGCCGTTACAAAGCGAGGCAATAGTTTATACACAAAAGAACAGGTTATTGATCAGTTCAAATCGTCAGAGAAATTGCTTTCAGAGGTCAATCAGACATGGGAGCAAAAGATGAGCAGGACAGAGGCCATCCATCGTGAGAGAGAGAAGGCGTTGGAGGAACTAGGTGTGATTGTTGAAAAGAATAATATGGGTGTATATGCACCTCGATCAATTCACCTCATCAATTTGAATGAAGATCCTTTAATGACTGAATGTTTAATGTATCAAATCAAGCTTGGTATCACACGTGTCGGTAGATTTGGTAGCTCTGCCCAAGCCGATATCAGATTGAGCGGTGATGAAATCACTGATAATCATTGCTACTTTGAAAACAACACGGATGAGAATGGAGGTGGAGCAGTGACAATATATCCAGCCGAGAAAGAGGATTCAATTACGTTGGTGAATGGTACAAGGATTCTTGAACCCAAGGTGCTTCATAGTGGTTATCGTATTATTTTGGGATCTGGTCTTCATCATGTTTTTCGCTTTAATAATCCGGATGAAGTTAGAAGGGAGCGTGAGCAGCAGCAACAGCAGCAAACATCACCCATCTCACCATCTGGTAGAAACAGTGTATTAGGAAATCAATCTGTCACTTCAGAAACCAGCAACGCCCAGTTATCAGAGGTGATTGATTGGAAGTTTGCACATCGAGAAGCACTTTTATGTAACTATGGAGGCAGTATCAGCACTGATTTAGACGTGATGACGGACGATGACCTAAAGCAATTGTCTGAGGGTATATCCAAAGTACGCGAGTTTCGTAACCGAAAGCGCATCTCGTCCGAAAATGGCTACCAATTTGATGACGATGTCTCGTCATTTACTGTTTCGCCACGCACCTCCATCAGCTCATCCAAGCGCCTCAGTGTCCTTTCATCCGCACCCACCTTGGATGATGAAGAACTGGATTCCCCTCAGCCACTTTTAAAAGACGAGCGCGAAAAATGGATAAAACAGGCAACCGAGGAGATGCAGCAGCAGCTCGAGATCCAAAAACAGGAATACCAAGCCAAACTGAAACAAGCCGAGTCCTCCAAGACGGACGATGAGCTGAATAAGGAAAAGGAGGCATTGGCAGCCAAGTATGAACAGATAAAACAGGAGATGGAGTCGGTGCTCGAACAGCAAAAGGCAGCATACGAATCCAAAATAAAACGCATCTCAGCCCATTTACCGCCAGGGACTGCACTCAGCACAGATAATCTGCTTGTAGGTTACACCGCCAAAAACGCTGCAGAGTACCTACTACGCCAATCCGTTTCCAAATGGAAGAAGCTCAAGTTTGTCAAGATGGCAGAGGACTGTCTTGTCCATGCCGTGATTCTCAAGGAGGCCAACATCATGGCTAAGGAGCTTGGTAAGAATGTTACCTACCAGTTTACCGTCGTGCACGATGATATATCGGCCAATACGCTCTCGTTCTGGGAGTCAACATCAGCACTACAGCCATTCAGTCGCGAGCCAGATGTACCACTGCTCAAGGAAGCCAAGCCCTGTTTGGGCGTGCAGGTGATTGACCTTGTTCATCGCGTCACCTACATTTGGTCCATTGCGAAAATCAAGAACCGGCTCCGACGTATGCGTCGACTGTACGACTACACTGATGGACCCCTCTTTGGACAGCACTTTCATCGTGAGGACCCCTTCTATGAAACACCCTGTCCTCGATTCTCGCTCATTGGACTGGCACGCATCCCGCTCAAAAACCTGACCTTGCAACTGCACGCCGAAAACACGGTAGATGTCTATTGTCGCAACACGGGCGAGATCATGGGTCAGATCCGTGTTTCCATCACACCCATTGCACGTTCTGTCGCCAAGCGACCCAGTTTGTTTATACGTAAGGGTCGTGTCCCCGCCAACAAACATCTACTCCAGGTGGGACAGCAACAGGTATTTGAGGTACGATTGCATGACTTGACCGGTATGGATGAGAACCAGTTTACCCAAGTACACGCCCAGTTCCGATTGTCATCGTTTGGAAACGTGGAGCGTCAGTCCTCAGCAGACAAGACCTACCAAACGGACCCCATCAGCAATTTTGGAAGCAATGCCATTGTATTTGATCAAAACCAGACACTGTCTGTCAACATCACTGAACAGACCATGGATGTCATTATGCATCATGGCCTTGAAATCGAGGTATATGGGCAGGCACAGGAGGGGTATCTTTATGATTTGGTTGAGTATAATGGGGCCAAGCTCAACAACAGCGTTTTGTGCGAATCGCCCGTCACCGAAAAGCAATTTTTATTCGACCAACGGCACGAGGTTGAGCCGTCTCCTTCTGTGGCCGCTTTGTGTCGTCGACTTTCCAACGAACGAAGACTCTCGCTTCAGCGACGTACCTTTGACGGTGTCATGATGGAAGAAAAGCATGATGTCCTTGCATGGATCCAGATTTGCGAGTTGGATGCGGACGGTGACTATGTACCAGTGCCGGTGGTCTCACAGGATGTATTTTGTCTACGCCAGGGACTTCAACGTCGCATTGCACTGACGCTCCTTCATGACTCTGGCAAACAGTTTGACTGGAAGGAGATCAAGCATGTCAAGATGGGTCATGTTCGGCTTGTAGATAATAAAGGCAGACAGACAGAGTCGCCACCGCACGCGCCTGTCGAGATCCACCTGTTCCCCGGGGGCGATGCCGAGTTTGAGCGCAACGGCATATCCAAGGTAACTGCACAGGGTCCATGGGATAGCTCACTTCATGATTCCCTCTTTCTTAACCGTATCACAGCGAACGGGCAACGTATCCGTCTGACGCTCAGTTGGCAGGTGAATTCTGAAAGGTGTGTTGCGCCCCTCTACTTTGACATGGACATCTCTGTACAGATCCAGGCACGTGAAAGTAGCAACGGTGTGCTCCGTCAGTTCCTCGGTGGAGGTAAAGAAAAACAGCCTCTCAAAGCAAGTGGCATGTTTGTGATCCAGCTCAAGCCGCCCATGACGCGCCAGGTGCGTGAGCTATGGAGACTCAACACAGCCAACAAGTATGTACGTGGTGAAGAGTTCATTGGGTCATGGAAACCCCGAGGTGTCTCCCTCATCACCGATTACCGTGTCGCAAGAAAAAAGATGATGCTGCGTGAGGAGGTGGCGGCTTCTCGACATGCGTTGGTGCTTGCGGGCCATCCACAAACAAAGGAAATTAGAAGCCAGTCAATGGACGAGAATAAGAAAAAAGAGGAGAACGATGGGGAGAAGAAGAAGGATCCCAAGGTGCTTTTAAAAAAAGTAATTGA
>VCJL01000669.1:10702-22776 GCA_024139405.1 Backusella mclennaniae | reverse complement strand
AAAAAAAAAAAAAAAAAAAAAAAAAAAAAAAAGTACCTTGATAGTTGGCATTTCCATTATTATCATAGTAGGTGTTTCCAGAAACATCATACTATTTTATAAATTAATCGATACATATAAGTAAAATATATATGACAATGCCATGTTTTAAAAAAATATTATATACACTATGTACCTTAACGTAGAACTCCTTGATGCTGTCAACAGCGCTAGAGAAAGTCCAGTATTCATAGTTAGTGCCAGAGATAGATTCAGAATAGGCAGCAGCGATGTCATTGCCCTGAATATTCCAATTATCTGAACCATCAGCATAAATGACAGTAACAACCTTGGTATAGTCAATGTTCTCAACCTAGACATATAAAGAAACGGTATATCAATAAGCTTTGCATAAAGGAGGAAGCCAAAGTAAAAATTTGGAACTTACATAGATTGTACCGGAAAGTTTTCCTCCAGAATAAGTATAGGTCTTAACCTCCACCTGAGTGGTAGGAACTGTATCAGCTAGAGAAGCCAAAGAGAAGTGGCTGATAATAATAAAAAGAGTGGTCTTGAGTGGTCCGAAAGGCTTCATTGAGAGATTGTTGCAATGATGATTTGAAAACGATTTGAAAAAAAAATAGCTTTTTATATATAATTGATTTTGACATATTTCCACAAATTGACTGAAATTAATGGGAGAAAAAGGAATAATATCTTCTTCTCCCGCTTTACCCAAGCACAAACAATGGAGACATCTTTAAGAATATAATCAGTTGAAAATAAAGGAGCAAAAATCAGGTATATGCATGAAAAATAGATATTCAGTTTGTGTATTGTGTTTAAATTTCTGACTATGCAATTGTGTTCACTTTACGTCACTGAAAATGGATTGTAAAGTGATTTGTACTCCCCGCGGTTGATTAATGTAATTATTTTTATCATCCTAAATATATTACCCACTGAATGGACATAAATCCGTGGGGAGAGCGTGGCGCTTTATTTTTATTTCTGCATTAACCAATTTTGACCAAACATCCCATAGCTCAATTTTTTGACTGAATAATTAAGGTTGATCTTGTAGCATGCATATAAATTAAAAATTACCTTGCAACACAAGATATATTGATCAAATGATCCCTTCCCGCCTACAAGGGAAGAATGTAAAATACACAAAATAGTGACAGAAGGAATCAAATATTTTTCTTCCAGCTTCAAAGATACCCCAAACCTTAAATGGTATATTTTCCAACTGATAGACGGTCAGGACATAGGATTTACTTTTAATCTTAACATAATTAAATATAAAATTCGAACCTTTTTTTTTTACATGATATTGAATTATTACAAACAATCCAATCTCATTGTTAAATGTTCTTAGTCGCAATTCGACTTTCGATCAACTAAACATTGCCCTTGTCATGGTAAGATATCGCGTAATAAAAATTGATTCTCGTTCTACAAGAAATTCATGCTCTGGATAAATTTTCATGGACTTTTCATTAAACCGGTGTTGATAAAACAGATATGCCTTAGAGAGAAAATCGATTTCAGTTGTAATAATTGCTTGCTTTGTTAGATAGATTATATCTAAGATTTTGAAAAACTATGTTGAAAACAATCATATTTTTTACACCAGTACTTGTATTACTCAATGTATTACTTCGGGTCTATTCAGTTTTAAGACAATATGATAAACGGGAAATTTATTATTTCGCAAAAAAACTCTATTTTCTTATTTTCATACAACAGTCAAATTTCTATAAACACTGCTTGTCGAACAGTTATTTGATGGCTTGTTAAACAATGCACTCATTTAGCCTATGAAAACACAAATTGTTTTTAACTATCGCAATATATGATGTTGGTGAAAAGCAATTATCATATCTAAAAAAATGCAACCAAAAGTATATTAAAGTTGTTCTTGAGAAGAACACACATTCGTATTACTTTCATTATCCAGGTGCGATAAAAGCGCCTCTGGGAAGAGGGAACTACTATATTTCCCGGTACATCACTCCCGTTAATATACATACTTTTATTGAAATTTTCGGAACTGGTACAGTGAGAATGGAGAAGGGTGAACAAAATAACATATTTAGCTATATGTTTTATCAAATAGGAGAGGGGGGGGGGGTTTTGAAAATAAATATACTAAAAAAAAAGAAAAGATAAAGAAGCATAAAGCATTGCAGTTTAAACATCTAATATCATGTTTTTGCTTGCTTGTTTATGGCTCCAATTGGTTGTCTATGTAATATTTAATTTTGTTTATCATCTTTTTTGTCATCTTTTTTGTCATCTTTTTCATTGGTTTTCTTTTCGTCCTTCTTTTCATCGCTCTTTTTGTCACTTGTTTCGTTGGTCTTTTCATCTTCGTGACAGATTTTACCCTTGAATTTACCGAAAGCACTCTTGAAGAATCCATCCTTCTTTTCACTCGATTCAGTATCTGACTTGGTTTCAGGCTTGGTCTCTGATGTAGGATCCTGTTTTACTATCTTGGGCTCATCTTTAGGGCGATATTCTTCATCTACAAGACTGGCATATTGTTCAATGATTTCTCTCTGTTGCCCCTTCAGTGATCTAGGCAATTCGACCTTTAGTGTAACAATCTGATCACCACGGCTAGTTCCACCTAATCTCTGAACGCCGCGCCCTCTCAAGGCAATATTATCACCAGGTTGTGCGCCAATTGGTACCTTGAGGTCCACATCGCCATCCACAGTTGGAATTCGGATACGTCCACCAAGCATAGCTTTATAGAATGGAATCTTTGACTCTACAAAAATATCGTAATCTTGTCTACGGAATACCTTGGAAGCTTGAATCTGTATAGTTGATATGAGTTAATTATTTTCCTTGTAAAAAGCCGTACTACTTACATTAAGTGTGACGAAAAGATCACCACTAGGACCTTGGCCTTGTACAGGTGCATCGCCTTCGCCAGCCACTCTAATGCGGGAGTTTTGATCTACACCTGCTGGCACCTTAACCTGTACCGTCTTACGTTCTCTGACCTTACCCATGCTGTTACAAGATGGACAACCACAACCAGGTGGAATAGAAGAACCTGCGCCACTACATGCCTGACATGCTGCTTGCATATGGAATCCTCCCATCATAATTGTTTGCACTCCAGAACCATGGCAAACCTTACATTGTTCCCTTGACTTTCCTGCACCTAAACCGCTACCACGACATGTATCACAATTTGTTACTTTGTTAACTTGGACATGCTTTGTCGCGCCCTTAATTGCCTCCATAAATGTAAGTGTCAATGGAACCTGAAGATCATCTCCCTGTACGTTTCTGAATGGATCAGTAGCTCTAGGACCACGAGCACCTCCAAAACCTCCCCCAAAGAACTGACTGAAAATATCATTAGGATCAAAGCCACCAGGGAAACCACTACCATGGAATCCTCCTGGACCACCGGGACCACCACCCATTCCACCATCAAATCCATGTCCAAATTGATCATATTGCTGACGTTTCTGATCATCGGATAAAATCTCATATGCTTCCTGAATTTGTACGAATTTTTCGCGAGCATCCTTATCCTTATTGGTATCGGGATGGTATTGTTTGGCCAACTAACAAGGAGAACTTTAATAATCAAACACATATACAAAATAATAAGGTTGTACTTACACCGTAGTAAGCCTTTTTAATCTCACCAGAAGAGGCTTCTTTTTTTACGCCAAGTACTTCATAAGGATCTTTTTTGAGTGCCTTTTTAGGAGCTATAAATATAAATGTGTCAAAACAATTGACTTTTTTTTTTCTATATTTCTGTTTATATACCTGTAGCATGGAAACCTCGCTGTATTATTCTATTAGTCAGTTTTGCATTTTTTTTAAACAAATAATCATAATATTTCTTTTTTTTTGAACTCTCTGCTAAAAACGAAGAAACAATTTACCTTTTGATCATACATGGAAGGCAATGCACTCAATGACAGCTTGGCACCTATATATTTATAAGCTATTTGTACTCTTTTAAAACAGAATTACTTTACCTTTAGAAGCGTAAAAAACATACTGTTTAGAAGGTGTATGTAAAACAGAGCTCTTTAAGGTACGAGAAAGGTTAAAAACTATTCTACTAGTGTTAGGTGCCATGGTTATTGTAATGAATAGAATGAGTTTTACTGCAACCAGGGGGCGAGTTTTTTTTTCCCTCTAGTTTTCGGCATTTGAAAAAATTAATTTAAGAGGTTTTGTTCTTTCACTTAAAATTTCTCAATTTTAACAAAAAGGTCCAGAAATTTCTACAAGCTGCATTTGTAAATAGATATGTTTTTATTTGGCAATTGGTTAAATAAATTATGTATGTCCTTGATTTATGGTTTGCTCTTCTTCTGGTACAGATTGAAGAACTTGGAATTCGTAACCTTGAGGTGGCCCTTGTCTTCCTTTCTCCGGATTCGAGGGATTGTGCTTTCTATAAAAATAAACAATAGTTGCGATTCCAAAAACAATAAGTGAACCTGAAATGATGTAGATAATAGTAGATTGATATTGCTTGATTTGAAATGTTGCTGCTGTCGACTGTGGCTTAGGTGGTCTCTTATTTTTGGTAGGTCGAGAAGGAGTGTCATCGGTTATATCTGAATGAGTTGGTACAGGTATATGTGACACACTTGTTTCTTTGATAGAATGATCTCCCGTAAATGAATTGGTAGGATTTCCTTCGAATGATGGGTCCAATTCACCAAATAAAGTTAGTGTCCAATTTAGTAGTTTACCAGTCGCCTTTGGGTTAGCAACGTCGAATAATATCAAAGTCCAATTACCGATAGGATCTTCCTCCCTAAAAATATATAGTCATCAGTTACCTCTCTCTTATTAATTATTTATTAATCTTTTTTTAATCTTACCAATGCTTTACGCTCATAAATTTCCAATCCACAATTCCTGCATCGCTTTTATCAAATTTTCTATGTGTTGCCAATTCGGATACTACTTTATTAGGACTCTCAAGGTGAATTACGATATCACCCCGCCGCTCATGTTCAATATTTACTGTGGCAGTTACATGTTCCAGACGAAGCAGACCAGCTGCTTTTACCATGTCAGTGGTAACAAGTAGTGTACTTTTGAGCGATTTTTTCATTTCTGCCTCACTTGAGTCAGGAATCGGGGTAGGTTTTGTATTCATACTCATTTCAAACCAGGTTTGATTATTGACTAATTCAAACGTCTTTGCAGCCTCTACTAAGGCCCATGTATCTAATTTACCATAACCAAATTTATGATTATACGTACGGCCTGAAGGAAGCTTCGTCCAGTCGTGATCCGATGTCTTTATAGGAATAGCAGTTTGAACACATAGATGCTGTAAGTCACGCCATGTTAATTCAGGACGAGCTGAGAGCACAAGGGCAAATATGCCAGCAGCATTAGGTGCAGCAGCCGATGTTCCACCATGTCGATCTGTGCACTTATTTTTTCCGACCGTAGTTGTGTGCTACATTGGAACCGAAACAGGTCACTAATCATATAAGCAGCACTCCATTCTAAAAATTACTTACGATATATTCGCCATTTCCACTTGAGTAGCTAACAACTAGCTGTGCAGAACAACTTTCTGAATAAGGTGGGTGTTCGTCCAAATGATCAATAGCACCAACGGTAATAGTATAAATACTATTTGTATAACCATCAAAGTTGCAGTTATCAAAAGAGGCCGCACCATTACCTGTGGCGAATACATAAATAGAACCTTTGCCGTCTCTTCCCTTTTCAATCCCATTCTTAAATGCATCTGCTAGTATACCATTTGGTGCTTCCATTGTTTCGCCATTATCAGATGGTCCCCATGAACATGAGAATATATCATTTTTTTGGTATTCATAGTTTAGTGCTAACGCTTGATCGGCATCGGTCAAATCTCCTGACAAGATACGCACACCAGACACTTTGGCATCATAGGCAATACCTACTCCACAGACATCATTTTTCACTGCAGCAATTTGGCCCGCACAACGAGTACCATGTGTGTCATCCCACAGTTTAGGTGTAGGTAAAGATTCATGATCATTAAAGTCATAAGAACCTTCTGCAAACTGTACTTGAATTATTAATATATTTCAATGTTCTTCCCCCTTTTCTCCTTTTTTTTTTTTAAAAAAAAAATAGATCCACTTACAAAATTATCTTTTAGATCTTGACTTTCATAATCCACACCGTCATCTAAAAGGGCCACGGTAACGCCTTTTCCGGTTATATCTACGCCTGCGAGTTAAACTTTGATCAGACTTAAATATAGAGCTTACCTTGTTTCCAAACGCCTGTAACATTGATATCGTTTCCCTGATTCTTAGAGTTGATCTATTGAACAGGGTGTATTAGAAGTGTGAAACCCACACCACAAATCACGACTTACTAAATGCCACTGTGAATCGATTAATGGGTCCCTTATACCAAGCACAGTTTGAATTTCACTTTTGTGTATCTGTATGGGGCCACGCTTGATCAACCGTTTCGGTATTTGTTTATCGATTCTTTTTATTTTGGTCCATCCTTCATGATTTCTTTTTGATAGTTTATGATTTTGGAAATCCAGAAATATCTTATCCTCATCTGTCCTTTTTGAAAGGCCATCGTTTGGTGAACTTACCATATAATAATGTTCCAGTTCACCCACTTGTCCCTCTACTCGTACTCCAAGATCACGAGCTACAAGATCCACATACTTTGAAGCCGATGCGGGTTCTTCTGGTACGTATAGTGTATAGTAATTTCGAGTTGAATCTCGTTTTCCCATGTATTTGCACTGGGCATGATGCACCCAATAAGCAAATATTACAAGAAATTTCCAAAGCATTAAATGTAGGGTATACTTTGACAAAAGTAAAAAAGGAAAAGAAGAAATGATAATAATAGTGTAAAAACCGTACTTTACTATATAATTATTATTATTATGATTTGGTTAAGTTAGGTGAAACCTCCCTATTATGCCTCCCTTACTTCATTGTTTGTTTGTTTGTTTTCAAGCCTTTAAAGGAATAGCTGAGTTTTGAGTGATCTAATTATTTACAGATAAAGGTTTATTCTAAGGTTCATTTGGAAACACTTGTCTAATGTTAAGATTGATGCGTGTGGTACTCATATATTTTGCATAAAGTGGCCATTTAGGATCATCACAGTGAACCATATAATCTGGTAAAGATCCCTTGATGATCTTGGGTACGCCTAATTTAATAAAATAGTTAGCGACACAGAACCAAAATTCTAATAAAGTAGCATTACCATGGTATGCCTTTCTACAAATCTTTGTCATGACGATAATATCGCCACTATTCAATCTTAACGGAATTGGTTTGGTATCCTTTGTGAGTCCTCCTATAAGATAAATACAAGAATGACCAAGACTGAGATGATATTAGTATTCAAGCTAAAATGTTCATATCTGTGGATATACATATATATTTACCTGAGTGAAATTAATGGTGCATCCATGTTCAATTCACTTTGATCGACATGACCCATAAGAGTAGATTGAAGCTGGTAATAATTAATTATCCCAGCTTCTGGTTTAAAATCTTTTCCTTTATATTCGTTTTTCCATTTGACAATGGCCTCATCACACCCAATGTCGTCTGTCGCAATCGCCACTGCTTTCATCAAGTCACTGATCAATCCTGGAATTGGAATTGGATTGTCTAAATTGTATTTTTTAGAACCCCAATGGTATTGGTATCCCAAAGTAATCCAACGCTGCTTTTTAAGTAGTTGAGTGGGTGATTGAATATGAGCCGATTTGCCAATACTAGAGTACATACTACTGACTGTAGATGCAGCTTCGTCGTCGTCAGCGTTCTCTGTATAAATTCCTTGGTCCTGGCACTCAATTGTTTTGATAGGAACATAGTAACCATGATCACCTGGTTTCAAATTCCCTTCTTGTTCACGTTTATATAGTGGCCAGATACCTTGTAAAGGGGTATGATAATGACCATCCAAATTGGATATGTGTGGAGGTTTAGCACAGTCTGCTAAGCAATGTTTTACCAATGTGCGTTGTGCCTCAGGTGTAAAAGGGTTTGGGATAACAATTAGCCCAGGAACATTTTTCATAACAATGGCATCAACTTGTGGAGAGTCGGAAGGTGTTCCAAATGTAGCAGAGAGCTGTCGGAGATCACTTGATAGCTTGACATTGACCAAATTGTCCTTTGTTTCCTGTGTGTTATTATCTAGATTGGAGAAATCAACAATTTCTATGAACTCGGGAGTGAATATGTTGGACTTAAAAACTCGCTCAGCACATCGAAAAGCTGATTGATTAGCGTGGCTAGCTCTCTTTTCTGCATTTTCTCGTTGCTGCTTTTCCCATATTTTTTGTTGTCTTCTTGATACAAAGTGAGGCGACATTGAAAGAAAAGTAAAAAAGAGAAGAAAAGAAAAGAAAATAAGGGGAAAAAACTCATAGCCATAAGCCACTGTTTCTATAGTTTAAAGTGAAACCTTTTCGTGATATATATCGTATGGTGGTTTAAGAAATGTTTTATAATTTATTTGAAGGAAATGCAAATGAGTTTAAATTAAATGAGGAGAATGAACTAAAGGAACGTATTCAGGTACAAACATGGAGCTCTGGACAACATCGCTCAAAATTTCACCTTCTTTGAGAATGGTAGTTGCAACACCTTCCTCGTAAGCGACTTCACAAACACGGGTTCCAACTTCTAATGCAACTTCGCGAAGGTGAGGGACACCAGGGAATAAGATACCTTCCTTTAACTGTTCTGGTGAAGCCATATTTGCAATGGTCTTTGCAGTTTCCAAGAACATATTGGGAGTGACTCGAGATGCTCTTGATACAGTAATACCCAAACCAAGACCGGGGAAACTGTACGAGTTGTTACATTGGTTTGTTCTTCCAACCTTTCCATTAGGAAGTAATACATCAGCGAAAGGACTACCGGACGCAAAGATGGCTCTTCCATCTGTCCATTTGAATGCCTGCTCAGCAGTACATTCAGCACGGGTATCAGGGTTACTCAATGGGAATATAACAGGTTTTTCTTGGTATTTGGCCATTTTACGGATAGATTCCTCCGAGAAAACACCGGGAACACCAGTAAGACCGAGAAGAACGGTAGGCTTAACTTGCTCAATGACTTGCTCAAGAGAAAGACGATCAGCCATGTTTGATTTAACATAACATTTTTGTCTTTCATCTAATTTTTCGACACGGTCTTTGTAATTAAGCACCATTTCCTGTGGATTTGCTGTGGCCAAAGCGGGATTTCCTAAGAGTCCGTTTTGGTCCAGCATCCAAATGCTTTGATATGCCTCTTCGCGTGAGTTGACCTTTCCTTGGGCAACCATGGCATCAACAATACCTTCGCATACACCAACACCCGCAGATCCAGCACCGACACACACGATGCGTTCTTTATGGAGTGCTTCTTGAGGAAGATTACGGGATTTCAGTGAGGCGAGGATACCAGCTAATGTAATAGAAGAGGTAGATTGGATATCATCATTGAAACAGGTAACTTTGTCGTGGTCTAATCATTTTTTTTTTGAAAAAAAAAAAGTAAAGATTGTAAGTATATGTGTACACTTAAATTGCTGGTTCTCGTATTTTTTTGTGGTAAACTTACATTTCTCCAATAAGTTGTATGCGTGAGGATGCTTAAAGTCTTCAAATTGGATTAAAGCATCTATATAACATAGAAAAGTATAAATAAATAAATATACAAATATATAATAGTAGTACTACTACTTACTTGGCCATCTGCTCTTAACAGCTGTTACCCATTCATCTACGAAGGAATAATAATCTTCACCTTCCAAACGACGATGATCCATGCCAAGGTAAAGAGGATCATTCAGTAATTCCTCATTGTTTGTACCAACATCCAGAACAACCGGTAATACAGAACGTGGGCGAATACCACCTGCTGCGACATACTAAACATAAATAATAAAAATAAAAAAAACAATGGGATTAATTATGATATGGTTACACTTTAACAAAGGGACGCCTTACCAAACTGAGTTTACCGATGGGGATTTGCATACCATTTGCTCCCAGGTCTCCCAAACCAAGCACACGGCTACCATCTGTTACTACAATTACATCTACTTCATCGTGTGGCCAATTAAACATCATTGAAGACATCTGACCTCTATCCTGTGATGAGAAGTACATGCCTCTGGAGCGACGATATATCGAATGTGACTTGAGGCATGCTTCGCCAACTGTGGGTGTGTAAATGATGCCAGCTAATTCCTCTAAATGTTCGATCAAAAGTTTGTAGAATAATGTTTCGTTACGATCTTGGAGTGCAGATAAAAAGACGAATTTGTTAAGTGGGGTGTCCAAAGAATCCAAGTTGCGTTTAATACGAAGTAATTGTTTATCCATTTCTTGTGAGCGTGGGGGGACAAGTCCACGTATGGAAAGACGCTCTCTTTCAGCGATACTGAATGCGGTACCTTTTTTTTTATTTATTTACTTGGTAAGATAAATCTCCATAGTTGCTTTAATTTTCGTTTATATACCTTTTGATAAAAGTGGGTCATGAATGACATTCACACCTCTCAAATTCGTTAACTGAACTGTTTTATCTTTTCTTGGGTCTGTTCCCAAACCAATAGCCGATGCAGGTAGTCCATAATTACGACGTTGTTTAACGAATTGGGCCACTGGCCTATGAATGGAACGAAATGATAGCATAATTTAATGAGTGTAGATTTTTCTATTTTCTTTTACTAAACAAGAATTGGCTTTATATATAAGCTTTTTAGTTTTTGTACCTGTCGGTACTCTAATTTACTTTACTCAATCAGGGAAAAAGTTCAGGTTGAATTAAGCTATTTCTAAAAAAATCATTTCTACTTCAAAAGGGATTTGCTACTTTTAGGACCATCCTATTGGAAAAACCTCATGTCTTTGATTATAGCTCTATATTCAAATGCTTTCCAGAAAAAAAGAAAAAGGAAAAATAGTTGAGATATATATGGTTTTTTGTTACACCAGCCACGGTCTGCGTTATTCTCTTAAATGTTTTTTGGTCTTAAATGTTAAAAGGAATTTCACATGTGAACAAACTCAGGGAATATTACATAATAAATACAACAAACGCCAAATGTTTCATCTTACTGTTACTATCGAAACAACTATTCCATTTGGAAAATAAGACGTACTATATTATATTTCATTGGTACTTTTATCGTTGATAAAGTTAATGTACCTTTTTGTAATATCAGTTATATTAGGGTTACTGGCACTAGTTCCTCAGATTAATATAAAAAGTTAAATAAGCGTTTGTTATTGAGATCCCCACAAATCGCTACATAATAGCTATCCTTTTAACGTAATTTGCCCTTGAGAATTAAATGCGACATATTTTCGTTGATTACTTTTGGAATATACCAATGTCTATGATAGTAAAATTATATCAGCCCCACTTTACTGTCAACCAAATGCAGACTTGAGTGTTTAAGGTTATCTAAACTATATATAGTAAAAGACTTTACTAAAATGAAATGAAAGATATACACCTCTCCTGATTCATCTATATATATTGATAACAAAAGCACAGTGCTGAAGTGAGCGATTTGTGTAATCTCTTTATGTTTTTAATATTACCTAATGGTCTGATAAACATGTACATGTACACATCTTGAGCTTGCAAATATGCGTATTTAGAAATGTCTGCCATGATTTTTTACGATATAAAAATATTCCCTTGAAGCGATATAGCGCTATCGAATCCTTGGCATCGGGATGTCTTCGATATTAATACAAGTGCATAGCTACGACATGGGAATAATTGTATTAAACTAGTATTTCTGTTTTTAGTTTGTAGGCATCAGCTTTTTTTTTATTTGTTTCGTATATCTTATTAATAAATATAGATACAGTTATATATTCAGCATGCGATTATATTTCTCTTCTTCTACTTTATGCATGAATATACATATAGAATACGAAAATGATCGACATCAAGCATAAATGGTATATGCATCAGTACTATATTCTTTTATTAGTATCATGGCCAAAAAAAAACACGACTCACCATATATTATCCTTGGAATGGATTGAGAGAGAGGGAGGAAGAGAAGTTGCG
>VCJL01000660.1:7661-24035 GCA_024139405.1 Backusella mclennaniae | reverse complement strand
AAAAAAAAAAAAAAAAAAAAAAAAAAAAAAAATGGCACCTGCATATGATTCTGTGAGCTTTTTAAACGAGCACGAGCACGACGAAAAGCATGATTTTGAATTAGAACGAAGTGAAACTACTCGAAAAGTAAATAAATAAAAAAAGAGTTTAGTTACTTTATAAACTAATCTATTTTACTTTTCTTAGTCACTATGGAAAACTCGAAACTCACATTACCTTCTAGCGACGACTGTATTCGAGGCAATCGTTGTTATTATATTAGAATCAATACTATTCGCACAATACCCAAGGTAACAATAAATTTAATAATACACAAGCACACAAACTAAATCAATTTTTATTATCTACGCAGAGACCCTGTTGATGGACTACAACACGGTATACCTGTTTATTTAATGTTATTCATTTTTTCGCTCGTGTTCCAGGTGTTATTAGTATGGGATGCTGTAAGTCATGCAAACGAGAAAAAGGTCATTCATTGCATATGTACTCATGAGCCTTTTTATTTCATAGACTCGACATAAAAACTCAATTCAAATCATTGCATTTCTTATTTTCAACCTTTGCTGCTTCAGCTATGCTGTATTCCAATTCAAACAGATCGAAACCCCAACCGGCGTTCCAAACCCTTCTTCATTTACCAAATTAATTATTGCAAACCCAATTGTGATTGGAATTTGTCAACTCATTTATCTTTACCTTGGAACTTCTCTTTGTGTTGAATTTGGGTATGATTTTATGCTCCGTGTAAATAGAGTTTGTTTTTGTTTTTTTGTTACTGAAACTTTTATTTTTATAGATGGAGAATCTATAAAAAAATTGGTGCAGATCCCGAAATTAGAAGTAGGTTTTAACCATCATCATAGAAAAAAAAAGTCATCATTCATTCATCATACTAAAAGGCTATTAAAATTAGACATGTATAGATGGTATCAAATCTTTTTGACCATTTTAAAACTGGACATATTTTTCTTTCTCGGATTCTCGATCCAATATTTGGTTCTTGTACTAAAACATGACGATATAGAGTACGTGCTCACCATTCTAGCCTTGCCATTGACTTGTTTATTATTGCTTTTGGCAGTTTACTCAGTAAAGTATATAAATATTTTTGTGTTTTGGAGGGAAAGAATAACCAAGATCCTGTTTTTAGGTCCGTCACGAGTCAAAAACATTAATTTCCCTTTTCTTTATTGGCCTTGGGGCTGGTGTGGCTTACTTTATATACAAATTATATCGCATCTACACTGAAGTAACAAAATACCAATATGTCCAGAACTTCTTAAAATTTTTTGGTAAGATAAAAAGAGATGGAGAAGGAAAGAAACCAAACTTATAACCTCTTAATAGCATATGTTACACTTGTTCTAGTTATATTGACACTCATTAACGCTTCTATCTGTTGGTATAACTTTGGAAAAGGATTAAAGCCACATTGTAAGTTTCTCATCACTTTTTTTATCTTTTTTTTATACTTTTCTTTATTAACAATACTTTGCTGTATAGTGTTACAGAAAACAAAGACTACAAAAGATTATATTCTTGAGGATGAGGCTGAACGAACACTTTCATTGGACTAAAAAACCAACCTATATATAATACAATTTATGATACCTTACCTTTTTGTACACTACATATTTACATATTATTAATACCATACTCTCATAATAAATAAAAGCTGAATAAAGCAAAGTAAATTACTCAAGAGTCTGTCAAGCCACATACGCAAGCTATTCATAATCACTCATAAAACCAGTTCATTCGCTTTATGTTGCATCAATACTCATGTCAGTGTAACTAAAAAAAAAAAAGGATATTCGTGTCCCCTACTTTAGACTTTTCTTTTGAAGGCGCTTTAATTTTTTTGATCCAAAAGTCAAATTGCTTGGTTGCTTGTTCAAATTTAACCATACTCAATCTCTTTTTTTTTTTAAAAAAAAAAAAGTAGATGGCAATGAGGTTTAATATATATTTCTCTTAGATTTTTCAAAAAGCGAGAAAGTTTTGATTTCGGAAAATAATTACCCCTTTGAGAGTGTTGATATAAGTCTCATTTTTTTTATGGGTATATGTTCACTTTCTTGATGGCGTATTACTCAACAGTGATGCCATATTCAGTTATTTTTAGAGAACATGATAATATCGACCTTTAAATAGAATAAGTACAAGGCTCATATAATACAAGTAAGTGACATTTATTTTAGAAATCTAGAAATTGCGGTAATTGAGGTTTGGTTAGTACGGCAAGACTTCAAAGTAAAGGATACACCTTAAAAACTTGTTTTTTTTATGTAAATTATACTCCATGTAAATATAACTCCATGTAATTAAATAATATCGGTAAGTAAACGTTATAGAAACTATTAGATTCATCACTTAAGCTTAACTTACTACAAAATAGTAGCTACGTCAATTAATTCTGTAATCAAAATAAAAACGACGAAACCTACACTCATCCTCCTATATCCACAGATTTTTTTTTTGAAAAACAAAGCTTTGGTTTTTTTTCGTTTTATTTTCTTCTGAAAAACCATCAGTACAAAAAAATCAAAGAACTCGACTTGAACTTAGAATTGATGAAAACAATCTTAAAACGGGTGGTCTAAGGGTACCCACCATGTGGGTATATAGTTAGCCGTTTCAGTCACTACATCGGCAGGAGGCGCTAGGTCACTAAACCTAGTGCCTGACGCGTTTGATTGATAGGATTGACCTATTTTAGCAGCTACTGATACCTTGCTTTAGAAATATACCACCTTTCATATCCATTAACATCCTTTATATACCTTTTTTTTTTAAAAAAAAAAAAGCAAGGACCAAGGGCAAGGGCAGGGTCAAGAGCACCCCCAAATACACACCTAGAATCAACATGTTATTATTACCTTTGCCTTTATCTTTTGTTCCATCATTATATAACCATTACAAACCTTTACTGGTGCAAACAAGAGCCAAAGAGTGTGAGAAAGAAGAGAAAAACCAAACAAAACGCGAAAATTGACACCTTTTATTTTAAAACAAAACTAGACTTCTTTGACATAGAAAATGGCGCTCTGAAGCATTGTTTTTTAAAAAACAACGCATAATAAATAGAACCGAAAGCTGATCGGATAGGTATAGATGGGTATAAAACACGTGTCACAATGGGTACGTTTAGACTATCCTATCTTAAAAAGGAAAAGAGGGGAAGCCACAATGTGTCTGAGCACGCACCATACAGCTGGTATTTTTTTCTAAAAAAAAAAGAGGGATTGGATACCATCAGCGCAGATATATTATAAGCTTAAATAGCTTAGTATGCTACCCAAGGAGAAAAGGGAGGAGAGGAGGAAAAGGTCTTTGTTCTAACTCCCCTTGGTTTTGATATCACTCTTTTTGTGTTTAGTTTTTCCGTCTCTAGTACGATGGTTATTTTCATAAGAAGTAATGGTGACTTTGATCTAATAAAAAAAACCCCCTTTAAACAACTTACTTTAACTTTTATATAATGTTAGTTGTGATGAAAAATGGATATTCAATCTTGTTTTACACTGTCTGTTTGTAACGTTTCACGGCTTTTTGTTCCTCTTCAAATCAAAAAAAAGTACATAAATAAGTGCAGTGAATGTTTGTACTTTTGGTTCATTTATTCAGCTTTAACGCTTGAAATGAACCAGCCTCTTATTTAAATAATTTGATATTATCTTTATATTATTGATTACCAAGCAAGAAAGCCACTTTTAGTTATATAATTATTACTTGTACCTTCTTACAGTTATTCCAGAGTGAGAACCTTACAGTAACTCTGCAAATCGCTTATCGAGCTTTGTTTTTTTTTTAAGAAAATGCATACCCTGATTTCCTTTCATCTTCGAACCAACAAGGAACTATGTATAAACTTTATTGTTATTGTTCTCAAACAGGAAATTCGCCAAGAAAAAAAAACAAAGGCTGCTTTCCCATTATATCTTTGTAAAACGATGAAGAAGGTATACACTTGATCTGTATTGACATATATTAAGAACAACGATAATGTATGAATTTTAATATTAGAAAATTATATTTTAGACGAGTATTATTAAAAAGTTACAAGCTATTGGAAATGAAATGCAGCAAAGTATCGAAAAGGAAGTATAACGAAATACCTTATGTATTCTGGCAAGTTAGTCCGGAATTGAAAAATAGGCATCCCCGTATTTCGCTCAATCAAGATTTTGTACCCGAACCGTCCGGAGTCCGGTGGTCAAAATTTTGGTCAATCCAACTTGGGATGAGATTTACAGAAAGATCGGCATTTGCGCCAGAAGAAAAACACGAGGGGTTTGAAAAAGAACGAACTACCATGTGTCAGTTTTGTATTTTGGAATAAAATGTATAGTTTGAAAACAGCATAAAAACTAAATAAGTTTCTACTTTTTCTCTTGTAAAAAACCCTACTTTAAAGTATGATATCATTGAAAAAAGAATGATTGAAATAAAAAAAGAAATTAACCAATAAAAAGTAAAAATGATGATTCCTGGGCTTCAAATCGCAGAAATGGCATTTTAGGCTCATCAAAGAGAGAGAGTGGCTGGTTGTGTGTTTATTTGAAAAGCTTTGTACCTGACTGTATCAATCATCTATTCTATTATTATACTTTTTCCTTTTTTGACGTACTTTTTACTCTCTATTTCTCTTCGTTCTCTCTCGTAACTCCTTTTCTTCTCCTTTTATAATAATTTTTATTTTATTCTCATTTTCTTTTTATTTCCCCCTTTTTTATATATATTTTTCTTTATCTTATTTTCCCTTTTTTTTCTTCTTCTTTCTTCTCTTCCCCTCTCTTTTTTGTGCTCCGGTCACATCGCTATATAATAACAAGAAGTACAAAAAGACTTCAATAAACAATTAGATAAATAATGTTTAAAATGTTTGGCTCTGTCAGACTGGTGCAGGAGGTCACAAGGTCAAACAGGTCTCCTCCTTCTTCCTCTTCGCTAAATGCTGAAATACAAGTTCAAACAAAACAAGCACAACATTCTTCAATAATAGAATCAGCAGCAACAGTAGTAATCAAACCTACTGCAACTGCTACTGCAACAAGTCCAAACACAACAGCAAATACTGCAGTAACTATAGAAGCAAATAATCAGGTTTCTAATCCCGAAAATATGTACATACAACTGCCACAAACTCAACCACTCAACGCCTCATCGACACATTCACCATTACCCCCACCATCTACAAAATATATACCCAAAACGCAAAAACTAGCAAAAACGAATACCAATAAGCCAAACTATACGACTTTTCGAAATATATTTCTAGACTTCTCATCAAAACCCCGTAAAACAAGCCAAAAGTATACTGTCCGTCATTATAGAACCCGCCAACCTTCTCTGACCACAAACAACAATTACATACCAAGACCTGCGTTGTCTGCATTTGGACGCAAACAACACGCATCTATTCCTTCCAAAATCGATGTTCTCAAAGAAGAAAAAAAAAGTAAATCTCAAAAACTGCTTTGTCTATGGCCACTGCCTATAATCACTCGTTACATGATATTACTTGCTTTTATTATCTCTGGTTTAAACACAATGGGAATACTCGAACTTAAATGTGTCGCACCTTCTTTTGTCATATACAGATGGGATTTTAAGAACTTGACCTTCTCACCCTTCTTATTTGATTTTACCTTGCAGGGCCTATTTCTATTTGGTTGGAACGTGCTCATTATGGGTTTATTCGAAGAATCGCTGGCTCATACGGTAGGCGGAACGCGTCGCTTCATCGTTTTGTTATTATCATTATTTGCCCTTGTTTCATCTATCCGTATTACTCTTGGATATCTTTTTTCAAAATCAACAGGCTGGGCATTTCCTATACTTTTCTTTAGCAATTCAATGCACGAATGTAATAAAGGTAAATAATAGAATGCAAACAATGCATCATTTTTTTGATTTTTTTCTTTCTCTCTCTCTCTCTCGCTCCTACAGGGTTGGCACCTTTTCTGTTTGCATTACTTATTGTACAGTCACTTAGTATCGAAGACAAATATATTTTGATTTATGGACAAGAAGATGATAATAAACTTACTGTACGTAAAGTAACACTTCAATTATTAATGTGTCTTGTCAACTACTCAACCAAAAACATCCTTTGGTGGTCGGTCACGGGAGTGGGTACTGGTTTTCTTGCTACAATTGTATTACAAGCGATACTTGCTCGAGAAAAGAGGGAGGATTCTTTCAAAGTCAAGGATATAAATGACTTTATTACATTGGAACAGTATCGTCGTACACCTCTTTGGAGACTTGTGTGGTCTTCTATGAAGAAGGGAGCGCTAGTTGTGACAGTAACAATGTCGATTTTGATGACGATCAACTGTTACTATACGCAGGAGACGCGTGTGACAGCTACACAATTGAACAGTTTTTCTGCAGATCAGTATTTGTTTACATTTGTGTTCATGACAGCACCTAGAAGAGGAGACCCAGCCTATCTTTCCAGAACAATTGAATCCTACTTGGCAAACTGGCCAGAGAATCCCTCACCAGACTCACCTTATAATAGAATGCAAGCTATCATATATACACATTTTACAAATCATTCTCAGTTTGATGCAGCTATGTCACATTTTTCTCAAACCCCCAAGGGGCAACGCTATTTGAAGTGGGTGCGCGAAGATGGCAACGAATTGAATCAGCGCTTACATGTGTCAAAAGCATTGGATCTCGCTACTCGCGAATACCCAAGCACATACTACGCTTTGATGGAAGATGATTTTCCTGTATGTGGAAAGCGAGAATGGCTCGAAATTGAAAACGTCATTTATAAAGCGGACCAATCAGTACCTGAGCATTGTGGTGTCTTCGTTGGGACAGGCGGAAGGTATGTTTAAGTAAAAAATATATTTTCTCTTTCATGTATTAACCTTTATTATATTCTTAGCGGACTATTCTTAAAGCCAGAAATAACGCGTTTAGCATCACAACTTTTATTAAAATACTCTGACATGCCTCCAGATATCATCATCCAGAACTGCCTTACCGGTCGTTTAGATGAATGCACCAATTGTCAGGACAAACTAGTAACTAGTAAAAGACTATTAATGTACCATATTGGTTATAATACCTCAACCAGTTCGGATAGAATTTATAGAAAAGATGAATTTCAGTGTGGGTGGCGTCATCCATTTGTGAGTAAATTGCTGTACTTGACATTATTTAATTTCTAATAACATATTCATTTAATAGAATGGAGATCCAAGTGCCATCACACTTTAATTATATCACTTTATAATATCATTTATTATTTATTTATTTATTATCATTGTAATTTGTACAGTATTTTTCTATAGTTATACTTTTTTAACCAACAGGCCAATAATAATACACAATTACCTCTCTGCTTTAATATATTGTGTTATTAATAAAATATGTTTTTAATATTAAAAAATAATAAAAATATTTAAGTTTGGAATGTTCATTTATTCAATCCATTCTTCTAACTTCGATAGATATTTTAAAACATTTCTCATACTTTGCTCTTTCCAATATGTAATAATGATTTCATTTTTCTAAAAAATAGCTGGATTTGATGACACAATTTTTTGCCACTGAAACCATCTTTCCAAATTAATGAAAATAAAATTTGATGAAGTTGGCGTATTACAAACACTCTTTAAGATCTACGTTTAGTATCATTGAAAATACCTTAGTTTTAAGATATATATGTGCAAAGATTTGAGTAACAATAATGGTTTCTCATCTTAGATTCATCGATTAATTAATAATAATACAAGTTTCAAAACAATTATGTAAAACGACTTAGTGTCGCGACGACGTCATCCGAAAAACAAAACATTTATTCCTTAATAACCTTCATTAAGCCTCAAAAGACATATATGAGCTCCAATAAACGTAGATGAAGCTCATAAGAGGTCAGTGAGTCTACCGTAAAGACGCAACATGTTGAAAACGCTCAAAGGAGGCCCTTGTGAGGCCTCTTTAGCCTCAGTTTATTTTTCCGATGGTACAACAACTAAAAATGATTGGGTAGAATACGTCTCGAATGAGGTGGATATGTTGTAATGACATTATTTTTGATGGTTATGCATTTAATTCAAGATAAAAGTAAGATGTTTATATTACAATTCAAAAGCAAAAACAGTAAGGATACTCAACTACTTGTCGTGCATTATTGTTTGGTTTGTCCAGGCGTTTCAAGTGAATATAGATAGGTACATATGTTTTGTGCATAAAAATATACCTGCTTTTATTTAAACTGCAGTAGACCAACTCGTTTTATGAAAAGTTGAGTAAGTTCACTTTGCTATTAAAGTGAAAGGATACATTATAAACTGCATAAATACAAAACCGATGTGGCGAAAAATTGCTAAACATATTGAATATGTGAATTAATAGGATATGACATAATTATTACGCTATTTATTTTGCTGTTGAAAAGTATAAAAGAGGGTGCTATATATTAATTTTAGTATATTAGTTTTATTTTATACTTATACTTATATCACTATGTCCTGTAAGTACAATACTGATGGAGTGATATAGGATTCTAATATACTCTTTTATATCATTATTTATGGGCGCTAACTTGTATTGAATTATTTTCTTAGCTACATTCATCATCACATTCAAGAAAGATACTCCTGATACTGTTATTGAAGCTAAAGTTAAGCAAGTAGAAGAAGCCGGAGGAAAGGTTGTTCAGAAATACGACTCTGCCCTCAAGGGTATTTCAGTTGAAGTTCCTGACAGTGGTATCAGCACCATGTCCACAAGTCTTGGCGATGAGCATGTTGCTGGTATTGAAGCCGATGGCGAGGTTACTACTCAAGGAAAGGTTCTTTTGGGAGGAGCATAGTTTTTTAGTTACAAATACTCTTCTCTATCTACACATACTGTTTTGTTTTATCACAAAGCCCTTTATTTTTTGCAGTTTTCAATAAAATCTTGTATTTTATTTTATATTTTTTCTCGTCCATTAGTGCATTTATACATGGTTGCATTAAAAGGTAAGCTGAGACGAAGCAAGTCTTATATTGCTAGAGTATTTAAAGTGGGTACCATGGCCAAGATTACTGTGCCAAGAACATCGAATGATTGGCTGGGCGCCATGTGACATGCCGGGAAATAAATTCTGCTGTACTGGATATAAAAGGATAGTCGTGTTACAAAGAAAAAATGGTTTAAAGGCTTCAAGTTTACCAATCTCCTTTTCTTTTCTTTTGTTTTTTTTATTTTTTATTTTTATTATTACCATTTAATTTATCAACATGTCTTGTAAGTATATACATATAGTTATAGGAACTAATATTTGGAGAACTTGCGAAGTTCTTGCGATTATATTCTATATTTGCACTTAAATTTAACTTGTTTTTCCTATTTTTTTTAGCCACCTATATTGTTACTTTCAAGAAAGATACCCCCGATAGTGTCATTGAAGACAAGATTAAGGAGGTAGAGGCCACTGGTTCTAAGATTGGCCACAGATACAACTCTGCCATCAAGGGTTTCTCTGTTGAGGTTCCTGATGGAAGCGTGAGTACCTTGTCCTTTGATAGCGAGCACATCGATGGCGTCGAAGCTGATGGCGAGGTCTCCACCCAAGGCAAGGCCCTTCTCAAGTAATGAAGATACTATATACCCTGCATAGTTCAATTTTTTTTTTATCTTGACTGTAATTATTTGGGTTTTGTTTTTATTCAATAAAGATGTAGTGTTAAAACGATTCTATATGCATACGTAATTTTTGCGTTACGTGATTCCTCAGAGAACTCGTACAATAAAAGTCACATAAAATCTCGTGAGAATACAAAAAAAAAAGAAAACTTCTTTTTGAAAGAGTTTTTACACATCTTCTCGGTTATCTTTCCGAGCTTTTTGCACTATATGTTTTTTTGGTTGTAATTTGGAGTGGCGATTCGACAGACTCCCACGGTAAGAGGCAATAGGGCGCTTTCAAACTGGTGCATATTGATGGCCGTTTCGAAGTTAATGCGCAAGTGGGAACCGAGCAAAAAAGATTGTGTTCTATATGTTCTTCTCCCCTGATTATATATATATATATATCTATTTACCTACTTGTTTTCATCCAATAATATCAAAAGATAATGTTGGTAATGAGTATTAATTCATCATTACCAGTCATATATACTTTGAATAAGTGCATAAAGAAATACCTATCACCTTCTATGATAATCGACATTACTTAAAGTATTGTCATCAAGATTAACCTGTGTCTCTATTGTTGTGTATAAGAAAATAAACAACATTTTATCACTACCTATAGATAAACAAGGACGATATAAAAATACTGTCGAAGGTCATTTATTTGGCTCATGGGGCTCTTCAAAAGTGGTACGAAGTTACGTGGTAATATGAAGATTTTATTACCAATAAAGAACTCAGGACATCAGAATTTTTATATCAAGTATAGTTCCGCATTTTAAAACTTTAATGCATATGGCGAAAACTGGTAAAAATAAGTCAAAAAATAATTGACGTGGCCAAAAAATTGGGACTTTTAATCTTAAATTTCTACCAATCATTTTTGAGAGAATGCAAATTTCTATAAGTTTGACTGTACCTCTGTTTTTTTTCATGGATTTTTCTTTGCGTTCTGAGCTCCCACTCAAAGTTTGTCTCGGAAGCTTGCTTCGATATTTCTCTGATCAATCTCTGAAACATAAAAAACAACTCCTAACTTTAAAATGGAAACGGACTTTAATAATTATTATTTCAAGACCAATTCTTTTGATGACAGATGTATTTTCACAAAAAAAAAACTAAGCACTAAAATATGGTCTAAATGACATTAGTAGTAATTAGTATAGGTTTTTATTGTTAAATGATGTATGGAAAAAATGTTTTATACAAATACAATGTTTCTTTTAAGAAAAAGATGAATCACAAAAAAAGTGTTATATGGTTTGATATCTTTTACATGTTTTCTTTTTTTTAATTGAGGGTAATCCAATCTCTGGGGTTCTTCAATACTTCAACAAGAGCAGCCTCTCTAGAACCTTCCTCAGGTTCATGCATATATTCCCAACGAGCAGTAAGAGGCATTGTCATCAAGATAGACTCGACACGAGCGCAAGGAGTAGCAAGACCGAACTTGGTACCACGATCCCAAATCAAGTTGAATTCAACATAGCGACCACGACGGATTTGCTGCCAATGAACCATTTCATCATCGAAGGGCATATCCTTACGCTTTTCTAAGAGAGGAACATAAGAAGGCAAGAAGCGATCACCGAGCTCCTTGACAAAGGGGAAGATTTCCTCAGCAGGCTTAGAGTTGAAATCATCAAAGATGACACCACCAATACCACGTTCTTCGCCACGATGAGCATTCAAGAAGTATTTGTCACAAGCCTTCTTCATTTCAGGGTAGTAAGCCTTATCAAACTTGTCACATCCTTCTTTGTAAATTTGGTGGAAGAAAATGGCATCGTCTTCAAAAAGATAGACAGGAGTTAAATCAGCTCCACCGCCGAACCACCAAAGCTTAGGGGAACCGTCAGGATTCATGACCTCAAAGTAACGGTAATTCAAGTGAACAGTGGGGGCATTTGGGTTTTTAGCGTGCATGACAAGAGAAATACCTGTAACGAAGAAAGGAACAGTACCTTCAACGTCAATTTCCTTACCACGATCTTCACGCATTTGGCGGATAGCTTCAGGAGAAAGCTCAGAATAGACAACAGAGACAGCAGCACCAGCCTTTTCCATAACATCACCTCCAGGCATAACACAAGTAATACCCTCACCACCGAATTCAGGTCTCTCCCAAACTGAACGGGTAAATTTACCTTTACCATCTACTTTTTCAATGCCTTCACAAATACGACGCTGGAGATCCTTGACATAAGCTTCCATTCTTAAACGCATAGGTGCATCATCACCGATAGGACCTCTAGCTCTCTAAGTATTACAATATAATTTGGTAAATGAATTTGATCTATGTAAAAATAACAGCAATTCTTTTCGGGACATTTACAATTTCATTATCGCTCTTGTAGATAGCGTACTTTGCAGACATGGGGGAGCTCATTATGCCTTTTTTTTCTCTCCAGAAAGTGTATAAATGAAAGAAAGAAAGAAGAAAAGAAGAAGAAAAAATACTTATATACATGTTCTAACATGGCGTGATAATATTTGATTTTCCGCGAGACACTTTCTGAAGATTAAAAAAAAATGTATTGAGATTAATTAAAGTTCTATAGTAACAATCTTATAATAAATCCTGCTTTCTTATCATTTGAACCAATTTCTTATACTAGTTGTACTAATATTATTCAAGTAAAAGAGTAAAGAAAAAGAAGTTGATCATATTGGTAGATATGGTAGCATGTACCTTTTAAGGGAATATATATTTTAGTTCACAAAGTCCGATAACAGACTCTCACATCAATCAATTGCTTTTCTATGGATAAAAGCGCTTAATAACGATAACGACATAAAATATGGTCTTACTTATAAATAGCTAAATAAACATACAGATTTATAGCAATTATGTGATTGATGCCACTTCATATATTGCAATAACTGATGCTTTAAGAAAGACTTTGTGATATAAAACACCACGAAGATGAGTTAACCCAACCCTAGAATTTTTGAAAGGTCATACAAAAAAATCTTATTTGTCTTCTAGGTCAGAACAACCGGAGAATAATGAATGGTTCGATAAATCACTTTTTTCTCGGCCATGTTGACCGCTTACAAGTCACATTACACATCCGAGATCTGGCGTCTTTTCGTGTTACACCTCTTAATGCATTTTATTCATGCATTTCTTGGTATACTACTTTTTTTTAAAAAAAAAACTTTAACTGTACTTGTACTGAACTCTTGACAATACGTTGGCTGAAATTAACTACGATAATTACCTTTTATTTTAAAAAAGAAACTTAATGGAATGTTACGACCTTTTTTCGGTATTTTTAATAAAGTGATACGCACAGATTCTAAAAGGGTTTAAAATAGTTAGGTAGAAAACTGAGACACACCTCAGTTTATAAATATATTTTACACTTTTTTGCGAAAAACAATCATTCTCTTTGAATAGCATTTTTTAAAACAGAGTTAGAAATTATATTCTATATCGATCTACAAAGACGTTTTGTATTTCATTTTGTAGTCGAACTTAAATATATATGTTTTTGTCATCTTTTTTGAAATGGTAAAAAAAGAGTTTGTACCATTTCTAGAATGTGTAATTTTGTAGAACAGATAAAACTGTAGGTTGGTACTACTAAAACTTCATAAGAGCTTGTAAATAGAAATGAAGTTGGCTGTGATCACTCTCAATTTCAAAAGCTAATGTGTCTTTTTACATATATTTCTTTTTATTATAGTTTAAAACAAAAATAAAAGAGAGTTCACTTCAGAAGCTTTTCTTGATTAACTTTATTTTATTATTGAGGTTTTAGAGATGATGCGTTTTTAATCTTGAGAGGTCTCCTTGCACTGTCAACGTTTTACTCTCTATATTGGATGAACTAAATTGCATTCATGCTAAGATGGTACTTTATATTAGAGCTGTTACTTAAGGTTAATATTAGTGGGTTGATTTATTCTATATTCTGGATTATTAATTCATTCATTATATCTTGTGTATTCATTCCATTTATATTCCTTATTCCCTTTTTGTAATTTTTTATCATTACCATTCAATATTATTCGGAAGGTATTCATTTTTTCATCATGGATTGATGATAGATCTCTTTCTATTTTTCTATATTTAATATTTGTAATAACCTTTTGTTTTATTTTCCTTTCTAACGATTGCCGGTACCTGATTTATTATAAATGCCTTGAATGCCTCTTTTTTAAATCAAATTACCCATATATTCTTAGCCACCAACACCGGAAAGATGAACTGAGACTAGAGTGGTCTTCTTTGAATGTTATCAATATATTACGCCTTTACGCTAGATTCACAAACCTTTTATAAGCCTCAGCCATATTTATTCGAGCTCATATTCATCTTTTGCAGCCGAGTGAGGGCTATTTAGGAATAAAAGGTATGTTTTTCGGGTGAAAATGTTGACATTCTTATTTGTTTATTGGCACTGAGGCTTACTCTGTCTGTTCATTAATGAAGTTCCATAGAATTATACATGTTCAATTCTGTAATTCTGTGTTATTTACTATTCTTATTCTTCTTATATGAAAAGTCTATCTTTTGTATAAGAAATCTACAGTAATAATACCTTAAATTATTGGTACTTACTGTGAGCTTTACAGAATCTTTAAAAACATAACAAAATGAGATATAATAATACTTTGTTAGCAAATGAACCAAAAAAAAAAAGAATACCACAATTCGATCGTAAGCCAATTGAATTGTAGAAGTGTTGTTTAATGCGGCTAGGGTGGATCGAACACCCGACCTTTAGATCTTCAGTCTAACGCTCTCCCAGCTGAGCTATACCCGCAATTGTTGAAAATACAAGAAATATATGTAATATAACCTGTTTTTTATGACTTTTAACAGTCACGAAAGCATGATATTTCGGGTCGAAAAATGACCGGAACCAAGAAATTATACCGGACCATTGCTTAGATGTTTTGCTTTGCATGAAGCAAATGCAACGTATTCTATTTCACATTTCAGGTTTAAACCTTTATTGTAGAAGAGCTGGTTAGATTTGTTTTTCTCCCTAATGATAACATAGTTGGTATCCTCCCTCTTTTTGACTTCCCTGATAAAAAAGGGCTGTAAGAAATCTGGATTTGATGTTAAAATCAATCATGAACTTGCTGTTCTATATAGAATCCAGCTAATTGTGTTTGATCTTCAATGGACTATCAGAACAATATGGAATAGAAATTTTTTGACTAAATATGACATGCTATTTTTATACTCCTCCAAATTATAATTAAAAAAGACATCATTTTTATAATAGCATGTAGAGCTTTTGTTAAATTGGAGGAATCGCTAAAATATCAATAAATAAAAAAAATTTCGGTAGCTTAAAGAAGTGGAAAGATTTAGAGTGTACGCTACTTTATATATATATCTTGTGGACTTGACTATTGAACAATACATATTGTTCATTTAGATGTTATAATAGTTGTTGGCAATAAGTTCAACAGCGTCATAAAAGTAAGCAGCTCGCAAGAACAAGCATTTTAAAATATTCCATGGTGTTTGATTTATGCCTTTTGTATAGTCTGTAACCTTTTAAAGTAAAGTTCATGTTCAACACAATGCATTTTGAAATTAATAGTCTTTTTTTTTTTTATGCTTTTATCAGACTAAATGTATAGAGAGTTTATATTGGTAACTTGTGACTTCAGATGCATTGCAATGTTAATGAATTAAATGGATAAATGACATGTACATATAATAAATTGTCCTTTAATTTATTATTAAAATAGCGAAAAGGTGTGTCAGTGAGATGATTGGATAAACTAATTTATAAGGTCCAGGAACATCAAACAAACAAATGTTATTTATCTCTTGTAAACCAAATATCTATCAAGCTTATTATACCCAAAAAGAATGGAAGCAATATCAATCAAAACGGTTACTGTTAATTGAATTTCCGAATCGGTCGTTTTCTGGTGCCACCATTGCCATTTTTTTTTTTGTTTTTCCTTTCACTCTCCCTTTTCCTTCTCTTCCTTTTCTTCCTTTTTTCCTTTTTTTCCTTTTCTTTTTTGGATACGGCCATTTGAGAAGATGCCACTGTTTCCAAAGTTTAACAGAAAGGAAGAAAAGTCGCTGTATCCATGGTCACAGCGAAAAGTAACTGGGAGTAGTCAAGCGTTGCCACGTTACGGACATGGCGCTGCACTTATAGATCCTGACCACATTGCTATTATTGGTGGTGTTTGCAAGTCGCAATTAAAGAAGCAGGTTATTGTCATGGGAACAAGTAAGTGACATTCAAATGAGCTACTCTACATGATTTGTTCTTATTCTATTTTTGTAGATCATTCTTCTGCTACTGCACTCAGTACCGCCGGTGACGGGCCTTCTCCACGTTGTTTCTCGACACTTGTATCAATTGAAGGCTTTCTTTTACGTAAATATCTACATTTTATTTTTCTGAATATAAATATGTATTCATGGCTAAACCGTGCTTTCATTAGTTTATGGCGGTGAGCCACTTATACCCAATGAAGTGTGGGACCCACACTTTTATGTTTTGCACAAGAGTGAGTTGCTTTTTTAACACGCCAAGATTTATATATTACCTTTTGATAGCTAATTGAATTTAGATACCCGACAATGGTCCAGGGTGCGAACAAAAGGTCAGCTACCTGTGGAACGAGCAGGCCATTCTAGCTGTGTAGCTAATGGCATGATTTATGTTTGGGGAGGTCAGTCTCATGGCCAGTATCTTGACGATCTTTGTATTTTCAACGTAAAAGAC
>VCJL01000066.1:0-24374 GCA_024139405.1 Backusella mclennaniae | reverse complement strand
TTTTTTTTTTTTTTTTTTTTTTTTTTGCTTTTTATTTCATTTCAGTTGATACTCTAATTTTATTCTCTCTATCCATGTGTATGCTATTTGATTGTATTTTATGTTTTTTAATGAGTGTATTTTTATTCATTTTATTTTTGTATTCAAGCAGAGCATCATGTAGAGATAGAGAAAAACACAAGAGAAAAATAGTTTAGCACCCTCTCCTATTTTGACATGTTAGTTTTTAGACCTAGACTTTTAAGGGAATCGTCCCGTATCATGGAATATACGTATGTCTGTGCTTTTTACGTAAGGATAGGAGAAGGGAAAAAGTAAAAAGTAAAAAAACAAAAAAAAACAAATAAGGAAATAAGGCAGGGTTAAACAAAGAATTTTCTGAACGAGTTGTCGTACAAAATCTCTCAAGAGAAAAAGAGAGACCTATAACAAGAGAACGAGAGATCGGGCTATGTTGTGGGGGAGCAAATGAGGGGTATAATTATAGTTTACCTTAATTTATTCAATCTAAAATGCAGGTTAATTACAACTGATTGTCAAAAATAGACAAGGAACACTCATAAACTCCTACCTCTATCACTTCACTACACTGTAAAAAAACGTCACGAGAATTAATTATGCGCAAAATAGATCTCGTTCTCTCCATATTGTTTTTTTTTTATGTTCATTTTTTTTTTATGATATGAGCTAAAAGAAGTACTAAGCCCTTGATTTTCCTTACATTTTTCCTTCTCCTGAATATCAATTGGTTCTTTTGGGATGCACACTTGACAGACTTTTTTTTATGGTTAGTTTTCATTCAAATTATCGTAAGGCATTCATCTTAAAAAGGAATATTTTCAAAAGCAGTAAGTGAGCCAACGCTTTGATCACTAATATCATATTTCTTCTTATTTTTATACAATGAGTTGGTTTTATTTCAAAAGTTACAAGATCAACATATTATTATATTGCTTTCGCCTTTTAATTTGCTTTTGTCCCGGCAGTCTTTTTTTCGGCCGTTGGAGAAGAAGGTGGCGTAACAGGGCTGGATTTATTAGATTCAGAATCCTCATTTTTTCCAGTTTTCTTTTTAGCATGTGCTATAGCCTGTTTTCTATCAGTAGAAATTGACTCAATGAATTCCGGTATACTCGATTGGAGAGACTGAAAGCACTGGTCCATTAGCTCTGGATTTTTGGGCAAATCAAATCTCAAGGCATGATATAAGAAGTAACTTATAAGTTCTGCAGGACTTATTTCAATCGAAATACCAGTAGATTCTTGCACAGTTTTTGCCTGTTCGCGTAGTCCAGAAAGGAGAGACGTGACAGTTTTTGCCAATAATGGAAACCTCTCTCTTGGTATCTCCTCGAGCTCAGTTTCTCTTACTTCCATACAAAAGAATCTCCAGAAAATAAGCTGGAGCTGGTAGTCATCGACGTAACTCATATGTAGCTTTAGATCGATTCGACCAGGTCTAATTAATGCTGGTGGGATACTATTTAGGTCATTGCAGGTCATGAAAATAACTTTAAAAAAATAAATAATAAATATCAGCTGCTACGCAATTACCATTATGCTTCTCTCCTTAGAGTTATTGTTATTACTATTATGAAAAAAAATAACACCTACTTGATTCTTCCAGACTTGCAATACCATCAATAGCATTGAGAATACCCGATACAGAAACAGTTTTTTTTTCGTCTTTTGACTTTTTTGTATCGTCCTTCTCGGAGGTGCCTTCTTCAAATTTGTAATGATCAATATCTTCAATGACAAGAACAGAATTTTTCGGTACCCGAGCTAAGACAGTAGACAGTGTGTCGTCATCTGCCGCAGCCGAAAGATTTAAAATTGCAACGTTCATCTTAACTTTACTTGCCAAGGATTGAATAAAAGATGTTTTTCCAGTTCCGGGCTCGCCCCAAAGCAAATAACCACGACGGTAAGGTATTCCACGATCGTCATACCAATCTTTGGATTCTTTGAATGTGTTGATATCTAATAGTGAGTTTTAAAAATGAGTATGTTCGTCGTATACACATGTCTTTTTTCTTACCCCTTAAAATACGCTCTTGATCACCTTTTTTCAACACAACAGAAGAGAAATGACGTTTTTGTTTATAGCTATGCTCTTGCCAATAATTATCATCATCCCAACCATAATTTTGGAACTTGCATTTATAAATAACAAGCTAAGAAAAATAAATAAATGATCAGTCACATGCTCTATTTACGAAAAGCTTAATCTAATCAAAGCGTGCCTTATTTTTTCTAATTTCGTAATACTCATCAATCCACTCTTGGACAAAAGATCGAAGTTTTTGAAGATCACGAGATCGCATTCTGTGAAACAATGTTAGATCTTTATCGTTTCTTTTTGAATTTGGACACTTACTTTATTACGATAGTTTCCGTAGTTGGCTCGCTCGGATGTCCGAAACGAAGTCGATTCATGGCCATTTGGCCGGAAAGCTCTTCTTCTGAACGACTTATAAATATTTTGTAACCTTTGTACCAAATCTCAAAGACATGGAATTTTTCTATATGTGTATGCAATGGTGATATATTTAGGATAAAGGTATATTAAAAAAAAAAAAGGAATTACCTGGAATGAGGTCAACGATGGGCGTGTTATCAAGGTCAGCTCGAGATCTTCTATAGAAACCATAGCGGTTTTTGTTCATATCTTGAGGTTCAGTATACCCAGTTTTACCCCTCACTCTGGATAGTTTGTCAACGCCCTTGAAATGTTTTGTAATGTACTCATTGATAGGAGTATAGATTAAATCGTTTTCGCCCACAACAATCTGCACATAAAATAACTCTTCGAATCGTCGCTTGATGTATTTGAAACCATGAATCACGCTAGCCGTAATAGCAGGTAGAATGGTAACAAAGATGAAAATATGAAGTGTATCATTGACCATATATCTTTTTAGCAATGACAGTGCTCGGTCACCGAGTATTTTACTCCAAAATGAATCATCTGAGAACCTTTCAAAAATATCCAGAAAATTGGAAAACAGTTTTATCCAAAACCCCGTTTCGAATAAAGAAGTGATTTTCATATTTTTTTAACGAATTTTATATATACTGTGAATTAAAAAAAGAATAATAATAAAAGTGGAAAAAGCAGAAAGAAGAAAAAAAGTAGGAAGAGAAGGTAAAACAAGAATCATCAACGCTTTATACTAAATTAAATTACTATTTTCTGATATTGTTATTAACAAAAAAAGGCGATATTGAATAGGTATATCGTGGCTTTGTCGATATTTGTTTACTTGAAGTTATAAGGGCAAAACGAGAAGCTAACTTTTTGATTTGACTGCGGCTTCAAACAATGAATACCCAAATTGATTCAATGCATTTATATATGTCTCAACTGGACTAAATATATATAAGTGGTGATGGCTAACATTTAACACGCATATATATATATCCTTGTGTTCATTGATTTTTTTTTCTATGGATGGAAATAGTGTTATTACTTACTTTGGCTATGACAGAAAAGCTCTATATCAGTCTTCTTTTTCTTCTTTTTTTGCTACGGTAAAGAGAATAATCTAGATCCATAAAGTTTATTTGCTGTGGCACCTCGTTAACATGCTTTTGTTGTGCGAATGATCTAGCATTGAATTACTAAAAACGGCAATTCCATCACGGCTGTTTCAATACGTCATTTACGAACCAAGTAGATACTTTATTTCAATACAACATGATCTGAAACAGTCATATTGCAGCTTAGCCAGGGCATGCGTACCTGTCCAACAGTACACGACATCATGAATAGTAAAAAAAAAAAAAAAGAAAAAAAAAGAAATACCCAATAGGAAATTTAACGCTTTGATCATCCTTCAATAATAATAAAAACATTCAATAGCTCCGGAAAAAAAGGCACCTAAAGAGTCACGCGTTTTGCTTTTCAACAAACACATGTAAGGATTGTGAGATAAAATGAACTGATGAATGACCAATTCCTTGTTTTTACAAATAAAAAATCAATCCCAAGTCAGATTAAGATCTATTTCAAACTTTTTTTATAATTGAGTGAATAATAAACCACTTTAACATCAAGTATCCTTATAATATATCATTAAGTGTCATAACCTTATTACTATGTTTTCGTGAGACAGACAATCTAGACACTTTTAGGCAATCTTTTTCATATGAAAACACCCATCACCGATACTGTCATTATTAAATCTGCTTTTTTATTTATTTCTAAATTGGTATCACCCTTACTTGTTTTCCTTTGAAGGAAAGCTTTAATGACCATTTGTTAATATAAAAAATCAAAGGTAAATTTGTACTCTTTCGTTATTGAAGGATTATATATAAAACTATTGCGTCCCTGAAACAAGATTTATATTATAGTACGAAAGGGGTTAGAGTTTTATTTTTCTTAACAATAGTGAAGCCATGGTTCCACAACATATTTGTATTGTCTTTAATTTCGGTCAAAATCGCTGAATAAGTTGGGGATATCTTGATTATCTCCCTCCCCCCAACAAGATGCATCAAGTAGAATAAATCAGTTGTTCTATGGACTCACTATAGACTATATAAATCTATACAATGAAATATATCTGGGCTTGCCAAGCTAGCTGAGCTTGTATAAAAAACTCAGCAATAACTAAGCCATTTTTTTTCACATTACAAGTGATCTGTCTGCATATTCTTTGGTTTGTCGATCTATTTCTTTTTTCTATCTTTCCATCAAGCACATTTATACCAAGTTCATAATCTACAATATGACACCGTATTTATTTCTGTATTATAGAAGCAAGCCTTTTTTCCTGGACAAAACGTTGGTACTGCATTACATACTATACTATCGACTGCATTGATCAAAAGAAAGTTGGCGCATGGTAAAAGTTAAAGATATTACAGTTGTTTATGTCAATGAGATGAACCATTTAAGGAATCTTTAAATTCTTTTTCTACCTCATGTTAATGATATGGAAGAAAGTACACTTTTATTCCTAGTTGACTGCATGTGACCAAGTGATCGACATTTGCCATGTTTTGTCGCCCAAATATTTTAATATGCCTAATAAAATAACGATACCTTTCTTTTCATAAACGAACTGGATTTTATTTTGACATTTTAGTTGCTATAATTACTAAGTGAGGTATACATTTAATGTAGACTGTTTTAGAGAAGAAACCCAATTCTATAGTTAGTTTTATTTAAGGGATATATATATATATATATATGTATACATTTATCTTGTGGATCAACACTTATTATTATAAATGGTTAAATTTAATATTAATACAAGATAAAAATAGACTCTAGGTGTATATTTGATACTAAAAAAACAGATCAACCTAACTTCTGACTCTGAATTTTTCAAAGCAAAGTTTGTTGAAAAACACTTGCAGTTCTTTTGTATAATTTCCCACCGAAAACTGTCTCCTGTAGGGACGTCAACAAATAGCAGTTATAGCATCAGCATTCATGCCTATATAATGACACTTAAAAGTGAGAATAGGGTATAGTGAATGGGTGATTGTCATTGTATTCTTGAAATTCTTGACATTCCTCCAGAGGTACCAATATATGCCACAAGTTTTTGTGCTTTTGGGCTATTTTTAGGATCTACTGTCAAGAACAGTGCCTGGCCACTTGAAGGTTTTACAGTTAAGAAATAATCTAACATTTTATAAACTTTTACCTTTGACAACTATCTAAAATGTACTTATTCTAATAATGTTGTCAAATCTTGTGTCTCCTCTTTACTGTGCCACTTGTTGTATTTGCATCAACAGTAAATATTTTGGTCAATTAAACCTTTTTGTATTATGTTAAAGATACTTTGGGGTCTACTAAAAAAATATTTCGTTTGTCAAATTCTCCTGCATACTTGTATTCAACAAGTAAACAGGTTTTATTTTATTTGTTATTGTGTCTGTTTTTGTTATTATTACTGATGAACAATTGCCATTCGATCGAGTATCTCGTGTAGAGTGTATATGGAAAATGTGTTAACTTTGGACCTGTGAAACATCTCAAAATAGTAACCTTCCACTTTGCAGAAAAATAACTGCGTCATATTTTTTTTGCGAAAAAGTACTTTGCTCTCGCTCTTTAGGTAAAAAAGAGACCAAAGGAGTTTTAATTCCATGTGGAACAATGGCGCACCACATTTACTCTCTGCTTGTTCTCATATATCCTTCTTCTTCTTTTCTCTTTCTCTCTCTCATATTCTTTCACTCGCTTTGTTATTCTTCTTTTTCTTTCTTTTTTTTTTATTTTGGTTACAATTCAAGGCATTACACATTTAGACAAACGACAAAATGATGAAAGGTTTGAAGGGTGTTGTATGTTGATTATAATATTAGAAATAATACAAGATGACCTAAAAATACCTATTCTATTGGGAATCAACAGCTTTCAAGAAGTAAATCTGTTTCAAAGGATTCCAAAAGTAGCAGCACCACAGCAACAATGACGACGACGACAACGACAACAAAGTCGGTATCGGGTGAGAAGGGACGTTCTAGAGCGTCAATAGCCCAGCAACAAGTAGAAACGCCCATTATATCAATTAATCAAGCACCAACAAGAGCGGCAGGAAGTGAGGATTTACCCAACGTGACAATAAATAATAATGTACTACATACACATTTATTATTATTACTATTTGTTATTTGTTATTATGTGTGTTTTAACTGATACAATGTATTATAGCCCCGTGTAGGAAGATCCGTTGAAGTAACAAACAAGATATTAAAAGAGGTACCAAAAGATACAATCCCCATCGTGCGCACTCCTCGTCGCCAGCGTTCATCAAGAGTTTATGCTAGCCGTGAAAAATCGGAACTAGAAAAATATCCTCACTTTAATGGTAAGCAGCATATGTTTTCTATCGTGTAACACTTGTTTTTGACCCAATTCTTCTTGTATCAAAAAGATGTGCCTCCCTCTAAGCGACAGGAATTATTTGTTCGGAAACTGGTTCAATGTCAAGTCTTGTTTGACTTTAACGACCCCTCTTCTGACTTAAGGAACAAAGATATTAAAAGACAGGAATTACAGGAAATGTTGGAATATGTCGGCACTTCAAGAGGTGCAATTACAGACATGATCTACCCTGATGTCATTCGAATGGTAAGATTGTGTATTATGTGTATTATGTGTATACAAGAGCGACAAAAAATAACTGACCGTGTATTAGTTTGCTGTAAATACATTTCGTACCATATCACCTCAAACATCAACTACACTTGCTGAAGGATATGATCCAGACGAAGACGAGCCCGCATTAGAAACAGCTTGGCCCCATTTGCAGCTTGTGTACGAATTCTTTTTAAGATTTGTGGAATCTCAGGATTTCAGTCCTCAAGTTGCAAAGAGATACATCGATCAAAGGTTTATTCTTCAAGTAAGTAGCAGAGATAAAAGGAGGCAAGATGTTGTATTGATGTTTTGCTCTCGAAAAATAGCTCCTCGAGCTATTTAATAGTGAAGATCCAAGAGAGCGCGACTTTTTAAAGACAACATTACATAGAATCTATGGAAAATTCTTAAATTTGAGAGCATTTATTAGACGGTCCATTAACAACATATTTTTCCAATTTGTTTACGAGACAGAGCATTTCAATGGCATTGCAGAACTGTTGGAGATATTAGGAAGGTTGGTTTTCTATCATTGCTAAAAGCAAGGAGTACATATGTATATTTATAGAGAGAGGACTAACATGGAATACAACTAGTATTATCAATGGTTTTGCATTACCGCTGAAAAACGAACACAAAACGTTTCTTTTCAAAGTGCTTATTCCACTACATAAGCCTTATTCACTTGCCACATACAGTCCTCAGCTGACCTATTGTGTAGTGCAATTTCTCGAAAAGGAGCCCAATTTGATTCCAAAAGTAGTCTCAGATCTTTTCAAATACTGGCCTAAAGTCAACAGTGCAAAAGAGGTCATCTATCTGACTGAGCTTGAAGAGATCTTGGACGTGACGGACACAGCAGAATTTGAAATGATAATGGTGCCTTTCTTTCAAAGATTATCAAAATGTGTGGCGAGTCCTCATATTCAAGTTGCAGAGCGGGCTCTGTATTTTTACAAATATGAAGAAGTTGTACGCATGATCAATGATAACATGGATACCGTCATGCCAATTATTTTCCCATCACTTTACAAACACTCAAAGGATCACTGGAATAGAACACTTCATAATCTCATTTATTCCACTCTTCAGCTGCTGAACCGACTTGACCCGATCCTGTTTGAGCAATATGCACAAAAATATGAACAGGAAGCCGAGTAAGTTTCTTTTTTCATACATTGCTTTATTATTATTGTTTTTATGGTTCTGATTGATATTTATAATATTAACTTAGATTTATCAGTGAATCCAAACAGTCCAATGATAGAGCATTAATATGGAAACAATTGGAATCAAAGGCTAAAAATAATTCGATAGAATTTACAAAGGCAAGAAAATAGAGAATCATATGTACATATGTAATTATACCTTAATAATACTAACGCTATCAATTGTAGGATGATTCAACTGCTACTCTTGTAGATGTTAATATATCAAGTAACGACTCTGCATCAGACGTAGTACTTAATACTCCTAATGGCACTGATGATACAATATCGGAAGACACGTTGAGTTATACCGACTCTTTGACAGTAGATCATAGTTCATGGCATAATGTTTAGAGTGAATGCTAAAAAGAAGAAAACGTTCCTCTACTTGTCTTTTAATTGTACATTTACTATCCTCACAATCTCCTTCCATTCGTTTTCTTTTACTTATATATCATATATAATGACAAAATAATAATTATATACCATCTATTTCTTATGCCTTTTTTTTATTATTATTGTTACTAAAAACAAAGTGTCGTAAACAGGAGACCACTTGGTAGAAGTGCTATTCTATGTTTAAGCCGAAGTACCTCCCCAAAAAGAATATACCCAGGAAAAGCATGCAATTCCACGCATCAAGTGAAATTATAACAGAGGTAATTTAGTACTGTCAATAGACGCATCTATAAAAATGATAAACCGAACTTGTAGAGTCTACCCTTTCCCCGGCTTTTTTTTTTTTTTAATTTGCATCGTCAACAAACGGGTAGCTCTTCGGCATCTTTACTTAAAATAGTACTATTTTATTGTACAATTGTATGGTAATCACAAAAACCCATAATCATCTGAATTTTGCTCACTTTTAGATTAGTCAAAAAATGAAAACCAAATCAATGGGAAGTATAAAGTAATTTCATGCAATTTTCGTTTCCACAAAAAAAGAAAAGAGGTTTTAAAAGCCCGGTATCTGTCTTTTGATGTCACACTACTTTTCCTTTACAGGTTCATTAAGAGTAACTGATCTCTCTTTTTCTTTTTTATATCAACATATAAGAAGGCTAAAAAAAAACATGTGTTTATTAAATAACTTGTTCTTTTTCTCTATATTAAGGAGCAACAGGTATATATACATTGAAACAAGAGCATCACATTTGATAGGTAGTGTTTCATTCACAAAAACAAAACTTTATTTCATCATGCCAGATGCACCAGCAGCCAAGAAACGAGTCAAAAGAGTAGTTAAAATGTCTCTTCGTTGATCATTGTTTAATTTTTGAAAGGCTGTGTAAACAGAAACACCTTATTTTAAGATGCATATAGTATGAGTGAATTAGAAACCAAAACAAATATAAGCTTACCTTTGTTGTCTCTAACTTGGCCTAACGTCTTTCCCGCAAGTGCACCCTAAGGTTGGTATGTAAAGGTAAATAAATGAATCGATTCTACATTTATATTATGATAAGGTTACCATTGCTGCTCCGGGGACATTTCCAATAATATAACCTAATACGGCACCAGCACTCACTCCCAACAGTTTCCAAATATGAGATGGATGATCCACTTTGGGAATATTTAGCTATCTTTTCGTCCAAAGAGAGCAAACTTTCTTTTTACCTTCTGGTCTTAAAAGCTCTTCAAAAGTATTTCCAAATACATTAAAGGCTTGAGATGTTGTAGACTTTGGCGCAGTGTTACTTGGATCCACATTCTTATAATTCTTATCATAACTCTCTCGTCGTGATCGATCACCAAGAATATAAAATGCATCTGCAATTAATTGAAAATTTTTAGTGGCTTCTTGTCTTTCTTCTGCGCTTGCAGTATCGGCTAGTCGGTCCGGATGATTTAATAAAGCTTGTTTTTTATAGGCTACCAAAATATATTTAGCACTTGATGTTGTCAACATTTTTTCTATAAGCACAATAACCTTCACGAACTTCATCCTGTGTTGCTGTTGAGCTTATATTCAATATTTTATAGTAATCTGGTAAATTTGACATAATTGTTTTTTGTTATTATTATGAAAAAGAAGAAAATGAAAAAAATAGACAATTGTTATTAAAAAAAATCGATAAAAGTGACTGAGATATGGATCGAGACATTTCCTTTTAAGGGTTTTCATTGTCCTCCATCCGCCCCAAATTTCCGTCAATATCTTTGATCTCTTCATTTTAAAAAATGAAACACACAACAATTTTATTTTTTATTTTCCAACAATTGCGTCAAGTTTGCCCAGCGGCAAGGCTAATTATAATTGTTTTTCTATTTTTCTAAAAAGTAATATAGTTATAAAAAAAGAACAAAGCCCGAGAATAGCAGCAGAGTTTTAAAAATATAAAATAAAACCTGATTTCTTATTGTTTTGTAAACAGCTATTTTTATTAATGATGGAACAAAATTGAGATAAAGTTCAGCCATTAGCTTATTCTTTCTAAAGTACATTTCCTTATGATAAAGTTGGAACATATCGTCCTGTAATATCATTTATTAGAAAAAAAAAAAGAACCCAAAGAAATTTTTCAAGAGGAAAAAGAAATACCTAAAAATATCCACACTTTTTTTAGAAAAGCATCAACACTATCAATTGATGATAAAAATAATATCTCCTTCTCAAACAACTTTATAGCTCCGTTATTTTTCATATATATATACGTTCTTTTTTGACTTCTTTCTCTTTTTTTATTTCTTTCTATTTTTTTCTTTTTACATTATTCATACACAACTACAAATGACTCTTAGCTATAGTGAACTTCGAGAGAATTACGAAAAGGCCGGCCAAGGCCATGTATTCCAGTTCTTCCATGAATTGACATTAGAAGCACAAAATGAGTTTTTGGACCAATTGTCTCGAATCGATGCTCAGGTCATCACCAAAACCGGTAAGCAGGCAATGGATCATCATTATTTACTTGAAACGGCCGACTGTGATGTTGAACCTCTCCCTTCTGGTGTCATGGAAGATATCAATAACAACAGCTCAACTGACACGTGGTACAAGATGGGTATGGATCTCATCAAAAACAATCAGGTGGCGGTGATTTTGATGGCAGGAGGTCAGGGTACACGTTTAGGTTCTGCCGATCCAAAGGGATGCTACGATATTGGGTTACCTTCCAAGAAATCACTCTTTCAACTTCAGGCTGAACGTATCTATCGTCTTCAGAAACTGGCCGCTGCTCAGGAACAGAGAGAGGTTGTCATTCCTTGGTATATTATGACTTCAGGTCCTACTGATAAACCTACGCGTGATTTCTTTACCAAACATAATTATTTTGGTTTAAAGCCAGAAAACGTCATGTTTTTCCAACAAGGTGTCATGCCTTGTTTTACAAATGAGGGAAAGTTTATGCTTCAGGAGAAGGGAAAGGTTAGTCATTGGTGCCATATAAATTATACAAAAAAAAATTGGTTAATTACCAATTAGCCTATTAATAAATATGACATTAATTAACTTATTTTTTTTTAAAACAGCTCGCAGTTGCTCCTGATGGTAACGGTGGTCTTTACAATGCCCTTCAAAACGAAGGTGTAATCAAGTCATTAAAAGAACGTGGCATCCTCTACTCTCACTGCTACTGTGTTGACAACTGTCTAGCACGCGTTGCCGATCCAGTCTTCATTGGATACTGTGCCTCTCGTAACACCGACTGTGGTATCAAGGTGGTACCCAAGAGTCACCCCGAAGAACCCGTAGGCGTTGTTGCCATGAAGAATAAAAAATATGGTGTTGTTGAATATTCTGAAATTAGTAATGAAATGGCACATCGACGCCTTCCTGACAACAGTTTAGCCTTTGGTGCCGCCAATATCGTCAACCACTTATTTTCCACTTCATTCTTAGAAGAGATACCCACTTTTGCAGATAAGCTTGAATACCATGTTGCCAATAAGAAGATACCCTATATTGACGTTGGTAGTGGTGAGCTTGTCAAACCCACAAAGCCTAATGGCGCCAAACTCGAACGCTTTGTCTTTGATGTCTTTGGTCATGCAAGGAATTTTGCCTTATTGCAAGTGAACCGTCATGAGGAGTTCTCACCACTCAAGAATGGTCCAGGTGCTGGTGTTGATTGCCCCGAGACATCTAGAGCTGATATTTTGAAACAAGGAGCACGATTTGTTAAGAATGCAGGTGGTTATGTGAAGGAAGAAGGATTAGAGGTCGAGATTTCACCTTTACTGTCATATGGTGGTGAAAACTTGGAGTCTTTGGCTAGTCAGACTATCCGTGAATCATGTATTTTGAATAATACAGAAGATGTTGCCCTTGTCATTTAAATCAAGCATTATACATACACATATATATCACTCTTAATTCATTTTTTTTTTCTGTTTTTAACTTCAAAAAGGAAAAAAAATGCCGTTTTTTTGAGCTCATACATCATTCTAACATAACAAAAAAAAAATCAATAAAAATAGTATAAAATACATAATCTGATTTGATTTACAATACTAGTATTTTGAAGCGTTTGATGTCATTATTATTATTGACAACATGCATATAGTTCAAGTATGGGAATTTTTTTTAGTAATGAATTATTTCAATTTATTCAAACAAAAAGTCGAAACGGAACTATTCAGTTCATTCATAATATGAAAATTATTTACGAAGAAAATATCTTCTTTTGCCTCTGTTGGAAGAATCTTCATCGTGGGTATCTCCATGATCACGCTTCTGGGGTATCACCTTGGATCCTGACAACTGGTCGACTTTTTCGGATAAATCACTCGGAACAACAGAAACTTTTTTGACACTATAGACCACATTCTCGGTGCATTGTCTTTTTGGTTGCACCCTTCTGACAAAGGTAGAATCATCACTCTTTTTAGATCTTCCTTTTTTGGAAGAGGGAGCTTCTTTTGGGTCCTTTTCTTTGAGCGAGAGATAGGTGGCGTTCTCACTATTCTGCAACAATGTGGATGGGACTTGTTCTGTGGCCGTATTGGAAGATACAATGGTTTCTTCCACATTTGGCACTTTCTCAAATAAGATTTCAAGTAAACCCCATATAAATGAAGAGTAATCAAATTTGCGTCGATCGGTATTGTCTTGTTCAATGGAGCCAATTTGTTTCAACTGCTTTAGCTCGTTTCTAAGATTCTGTGTCTGCTTTACTAGTTTCTGTTTCAAACATAGTGTCTTTCGGCTTTCCTTGGATAGATCAGTCATACAAGGTTTTTTGGATGTTTTGCGAGTGAATAGAGGCTTTGCAATGCTCATCAATTTGGTTTCGAGTCGTCGGATCTCAGAATAAGTACGCTTGAGTTCATGTTCTTTTAAAACAATTGGGTCTAGAGTAATGGCAATCAGGTTAGATTCAAGTGAGTTCGTTTCGAGTTTGTTGTGTAGTATCTCCTTCAAAGCAAGAAGCCAGCTTTCTTTATGCCCATCGTTGCTAATGGAATGGAGTTTTATAGGGTTCTGTTTCTGATTATCCAGTTCCCAGATGTCATTGTTTTTGTATATATAACTTATGTAATGATAAGACGTTTCATTTTTAGGTTCAGGTGTGTTCATTGTTCCCTTTTTCCTGTTTTTTGCTTGGTTTTCCATGCTATTATTCAATACAAGTATTGAGAACCTGGTTTGGAAATGTAGTCATTTATATTTAACTTACATATCGTAGGAGTTGTGTATTTTTTTAAAGGGTGGGGAAATCATAAAGGCCTTTCCACGATTCTAAAGCAGTGATAAGTTTAGAAAAAAATACTCAGGACCTAGGCATAAATAACATTTAAAATGTATTTTGAACATAATGATCACTTACAATAGAATCCATACCAGCAGTATGGGAAAGAAACCCTTGGGTGAAATTGTCCTTATTACCATCCATATTGAAAAGAATGTTGAAGAGAGATAACGTAGAACATGAATTATCTATAAATTGTTTGGTAAAAACAATATCCACAGTATCGGAATCCTCGATTGAAGCATCTTGAAATTGTAGTGACTCTTTTTTATAAGCAAAAACAAATCCAAAAGTATCGCTATATATGAATCTGTGTTAGCTTTGAAAGTACAATTGTTATTATAGCATTCATTTACTCTTCTGAAAGGTTATCGTAGCCTTCTGTATCAAATATATCTTGAGCTACAATCCCTTCAATACCATAATGAAGGATCATATCGGTAAAGGTGGCTAGGTTTAAATATGTTTTAGGAAGAGAAATAGGGATACTGTATTTATTTCTTCATACCTGCTTCTGGTTTTATCATGTTCCAGGCGGTAGGTGGTACTTGTATATCAAAATCAGACATTTTTCTTTTGCTTTGTTATTTATAAAAGAAAGAAAAAAAAAAGAAAAAGAAAAACGAATATTTGCTTTAATTCATGCTTGGTATTTATTGTTAGCTAATTCATTGTTTTGTTAAAGAGGGGATTAGTTACTAAAATAATCTCATACTATACAATTAATTTATCAATCAGTCTTCTCTCAGTACAAATTAATATGATTAATGAATGATGTAAAAACTATCTTTACTGTTGATTCAAGAAGTAAATACAGGAAGAGGTAATATACCTTACATATTATTTTAAATGACAAAGTCAATTGTATATTCACAAACACTGACGACAAAACACTAATATGTAAATGAATTGATTACATTTTTATTGCAGGTATAAAACTCATCGTAATTGGATATTGTTATATGCACTACACTTTTCACTGCAAATTGAATTAAGGTGACATCTAAGCCCAATTTTCTTGAATACACTTTTAGCGTCTTTTTATTTTCATCAAAAGGTTTGTGATGTTGTCAACCCCATGAGTATAATACTGCGTCATTGATTAATAGAAAATTAAAAAAAGGAAGTAAGCATCTACATCTAACGAGATAATAAGGAGAATGTTGGTTTGATTGTTTTATGCAGCATGATTTTATTTTCTCATTTGTTTAACAAAAAAAAGAGAACGTGGCTCGTTATTTCTGCAGTAGTCTAACATTACGTGATTTAAATTATAGAGAATGGCCATTCTCAACTTTGAAACTATCCAGACAATACCGCGAGTCCTCGATAATTTCACACCTGGAGGTACTACCAAACCAGTGAAGTTAGCGAAGTGTAGATTTAAAGATATGTGAATTCTGTCATTTATAGTAGTAAAGGGTCAAAGAAAAAGGTAAACTAATCAAAATGTGAATTTAGCGCGATCTTGAATTTTTACAAAGTTCACCTATCCCTGATACCCAGTTCCACCAGAATACACCACCTGGATCGCCCCTATTGCCGCCGATTTATGATACTTTTGAATCATCATCACCCATCATTGATAATTATAGTTTATCTTGGAAAGAAGAGGAAAGAAAAGTATGGCTCTTTGAAAAGGTTGATGAAGCACTTGAAAGTATGTGTGACAGTCAAAAGTACAAGTGCTTGTCTTGGGAGGATATCATGTTCAATATATCTTTTGGTGATTGTTTCATGAATTCATATGATATATAGATGAAAACAAACAAATAAAATGATCATCAGAATACGTACAGACGTCAACTTAGTATACTATATAATAAGAATATACACAACAAGGCTTTATATGTACAAATACAACCGAGCCCATATCACAAGATATAATAAGATCCAATAAAGTAAAAGTATTTTCGATGGTAGAAATTTAGATTCCATACCAGCATAAAAGTGACTATCTGTATATGCTTTAGCGTCATTATGCACATCAACACCAGCTAGTATAAAAAATCAAAAATTATTCAGAAATTATTACTCAACCTTATTATCCAAACAAGAGTCACTATCATCCAAGTTGATATATACATCAGTACTTTGTTTTTTATCATCAGAACTGTAGTACAAGGTATTTAAAAGTGAAGCATATGATTTACCGAGAGGACCCTTTTTAGCTAAATGGTTGTATCACAATACTATTTTTATATCATAATTATTTATCGTTTAGATCCGAAATTAATAAAGAAGCACCATGCTGATGATTCCGGTTTGCAAGTTTTACAGCAACAAATAGTAAATGTTAAAAAGCAATTCAATTCACTATACAGATTTAAACCAATAAATTCTGTTTTTTTCTCACCTCCAAATATAAAACCTTAAATATAGAACCAATGATTGGATGATGTTTAATTATATTATATAATCCAGGACTTGATAATCGTAAAAGTCTTACAACAGAAAATAATGGTAAAATCGTAAAAGTAAATAGCCTTAAACGCCATCCTATTTATAGATAACCCCTTCTTTGGACAATCTTTGTTTGATAAAGCATACATGCATTCGCAAGTTAAGACATAAGAAAAAGAGAAGTAAATATGACCAATGACTCCCAGATGTTATACTTTTAAGCCGAATGACTTTCCTCTTCCTCTTTAAATGATAAAAAGAAGAAATGGAGACATGAAGTTCATTTATACATTAAATCGAGGCTAGTAAAACTGCCTGCGCGCGCATTTTTATTGTTTAACTCCAAAAAAAGAAAAACTCAGCTGCTTTTTTTTTTGCATAAAAAGGAAGGAAGAGATAGAAAAGGGGAGATCATTCCTTTCTCTTTAATTATCATAATGAAACTTCCCACAGAACTCCTCTTCTTTATATTTGGGTACCTGAATAAAAGCGACTTACTAGTGGTAGAAACGGTCTGCCGAGGCTGGAGCACAGCAGCCAAGATTATGCTCTATGAAAATGTTCGTTTATCAGATCGCAAGATTGCACGATTCTTACAATTGGAATCCTCATTGCAAATGGAACTGGGATCGCTCATGAAGAGAATGTACTTTTCCTCTACTGGAAGTCTCAACGAGAACCTCTTTTCCCAGTTTGCCAATCTAACACCAAACATACAAGAGTTTGATTCTGGTAGTATGCATGCAGCCAAGTATCTAATGTTACAAGAGAGTCAGTGGAAGTATTTATCCAAGCTTAGCTATAGGATGAAAGATTATGATATTTGCGCATACAAATTCCGTAAGTCACTTGAGGAACTTAATTTATTAAGTGACACTTACTCCAATCAGCAAGTACTTGTATGTTACCTGAAGGAATTTACTCGATTAAGTATAGTGAATGTTGCATCAAGCAGCACATCAAGCATCCTTATATGTGACCCTATAGTGGAATTCTGTCCCAAGCTGAAGGAATTGAATCTGGTTCTACGAGCCCTAACCAATAAAGATACTGTGCCCAGACTTGATACTGTCGTTCCTTGTAAATCGCCCATCAACAAAATCGCCCTGGATCTTGATCGTTATTGCCCGGAGAGTATTAGATTTTTTATCCGAAAATTTCCCCACATTAAAAAATTAACTTTATCAAGCGAATTCTACGAGTGGACAGACGATAATTTTTATACTCTAAGCCAATTGTTCCCTTTTATAGCTCAATCCGTTTCATCCTTGTGTCTCTTCAAAACCAGGTATGAAAACTATGGGTTCCTTCATACACTAGGCAACTATGGCTCCCTTTTATCCCAGAAGAGAGGAAAAACTGGCTTACTCGGCACCCAGCAATTTCAGAAAAGTTATACTTTGATTACTACTTCATACCATTTCCCATTTAGTTTCAACTTGGACACAAACAACGATAGATGTAACACAAAGATTTATTACCCATGCAATGATGCCACTTTTGACAGGTTTGAATATACCAGCGAATGTATTAAAGCCTTGGGCCCGCACGCAGATTCGTTAACAATCCAGTCCTATTACCACGCAGATTACAACTCATCAGTCACTAGCTCTATCATAGATGACGTTATTGCGAACTGCAAACAATTAAATCACTTGGCACTATTTTACGAGAAGCGAACTATTTTACCCTTGCAAAATATCAGCTACACCATCACCCATTTGGTATTAAAGGAATGTCGCTTATCAATGGATTTCTTCAAAACACTTTCACAATGTCTGCCTTATTTGGATTCTTTGGAATTGATTGATTGTACCTATATTTCAGAGGACCCGGATGAAAATACAAAGGAAAACATGGTATTAGACTTGGCATCCACAAACTTACATACGCTGAAGCTATCCGATAAAATTTTAAACTTGGTGGTTATATGTACAGGGAATAGGATTGTACGATTCACAGTTGGGAGCGATACATACAGCAACAATAGCATGAAAAACAAGTCAGGGTGCGAGTGTAATGTGAAGCCGATTGGATGCATCACGGTAAACTGTAGAAGCTTAAAATACCTTGTCACCGAGGAGTCTAGTTACTTTGTAAATATGGATGCAGAAGATGTGATAATGATATGTTAGCGTCTTTATATATACATACCCCTTTTTGTTAAAAGCCTACATTTATATTCAATTTGTCCATTCGTTTCGTTGTTTTTGCTTTTTAGACTAATAAAAAAAATTTGTCTTACATATACACATACACTTTTTTAGGGATTACTAAGCAACTCAATATTAAGCATAACTTTAATAATTTCTGAATGAAATTTAATTTAGAAGTTCATATGTTCACGTATATCCAAGAACTCTTTTTTTAAGACATAGACTTATGCCTATGCACCATTTTATTTAAGAGTAACTACTATTGATTTGCAACTTGGTACATAAATGCGTTATTGCTGATTTTCTGCGAAGTATGTTCATCAATCCATCCAATCACTTTTTCGGAATAAAAAAGAAAGAAATAAGCATATTATTAAGTTTCTCTAAAAAAAAAAAATACCTTCTTCATGCCATTTGATCGAATTGGCTGGTTTGGTGACCCAATGATTTTCGTCTGGGAAATACAAAAGGCGCGAAGGCACACCTCGTAATTTTAAAACTCGATAAGCCGCAAAGGCTTCGTTCGTCGATAATCTGTAATCTCTTCCACCTAGATTATATTTTTAATTATCTTAATTACTTATTAATTGTATTAAGTATTGTACCGTGAATAAATATGGTGGGTGTGTTCCAACGATGAACAAAATTAGAAGGTGACCATTTTTCATAATTCTCTCTATCTTCTGGATTGATTGCGGAGCCACCAAACTACAAATATAAATAAAGTTAGAAGTATGTACATACTATTTCATACCTATATATATACCTCATATTCACAAAAGTAAGTTTCATCTATACGCTAGACTCTGTCAATACTCTCTTCCCTCTTTTTTTTTCATTGCTTGTTAATCAGTTAAGGGTACCTACCTGTGGTATAGTAAATTTCCGACAAAGAGAAAGCACCATCGTGACAAACGAGAGCCTTAAATTTGTTACTATGCCCATTTATCCAGTTGATTAAATATCCTCCAACGGAACCACCTAATCCAGCAACTCGCTCAGGATCTAAATACGAGTATTTGTCAAGTATATAATCTAATCCAGTTTCAAGGTCATGTAGAGGATATGAACCCCAATTATGTCTCATTGATTCAGTAAAGTTCTGACCGTATCCTGTAGATCCATGATAATTAATGGCAACAACACCATATCCAGCACTAGCGTACACTTGGGGATTCCATCTTAATGACCTATTTATAGAAATAATACAATTTAGATTATATTGTTAGAAATAGCTCTGTATTCCATTACCAAGTGTCATCCCAAGAAGCGTGTGGGCCCCCATGGATTAAGAAAGCCACGGGGTAACTCTTTCCTTCTTTGAAATGCGTAGGTTTAAAATACCAGCCATGCACTTGCTCATCCAGAGCACCAGTAAATGTAAACTCCTCTGGCTCAGAAAACACAAGAGATGCCAGCTTTGATGCTAGTTTTGATTCTTTTGCTAGAGGTGTTATTTTACTTGTCGATATATTGAATAGATAAGCCGACGTGGGTGCTATGAATGAGCTGGAACCATACACCAAATCACCACTAGGTAATACATTGATATTGGAGACGGAGTGCTCTTCTGTCAAGGTGGTTATTTGTTCCGTTTGGATATCAATGGAGTATATCTTTTGTCTTCCGTGTTCTTCAGCTGTAACATATAGGATTTTTGAATCAGGTGAAGATAGAACCTGGCTAGGATTTAGGTCCCATTCTTCAACAAGTATTTTTCTTTCACCTGTTGTAAGGTTGTATAAAACAATGCGGTTACGATCTGCTTCGTGTTGAGGTGTCATCATTTGAAGAAATACGAGATATTCACCATTGCTTGTATAATAAGGTGCACTTGAAGCAGCCGGTATGTCATCATTTATGGCTTGGGGAAGGCCGCTTCCATCAGTGGAAACTCGGTAGATGTAAGCAGATGTTTCCCAAGCATTATCTGGTGTATTGATTTTTGACAAAAATGAAATTTCCAGTCCATCAGCTGAAATTGCATAATCAGATGCATCACCCAAGGGGAAACCTGGGGATATCTGTTAAATGGAGATGATATCTTTAGCTTTACCTATTATAGTTTTTAACAGGGAATTCTTACCAGTTCTGTACCCTTTAATAGATTCAATGGATCGGTAGTCAAACTGTATTTCAAACCTTCATATTTTAAATAAACTACAAACAAATTGTTCTTTTTCTCTGTGACATATTGGTCCCAATGTCTAAAGAATACACATATTATGTAAGACAAGTGCGACATGACGCTCTTTCTTCCTTACCTAACCATCAATTGATCAAATACCAATGCAGTGTCTTTCACTATTTTACTATTTTCTTCATCTCTCTTGAATGTACCATCCAGTGATCCATCTTGTTGATAAACAGCTGCAGAAAAAACAAGCATCTGTTTTTGAACATGGTACTTTACATTCTCGAAAGGTATAGAAAGATTAGTAAGCTGATAAGAGTCATTTTTTTGCAACAGGCTCAACACATAGAGTTGAGCGACATTTGATGATTTATCATGATGAAAGTATGCAACATTTAAATCATCCAAGAAAAAAGGTTGGGTATCGGCGGTGTGATATGAAGGAGGAGTTAATTCCTCTACTGTATTTGACGATATATCAAGCAAATACAATTGGCTAGTCGACTTGGATCATGTATATATTGTTTTTAATAAGCAAATCCTATGATGCTATTTCACCTACTTACTTGTGCATCAGCTGCGTTATAAACTGCCTGTGAGTAAACGGCATATGCTCCATTAGGTGAGGTGATTGGCCCACTTGGTTTGGGAAGCTCTACTAAATCAACAGGTGTGAACTTATCTCCTGAGACTGCATTGCTAAATAATAACCCAGCTCCGAGAAGTAAAAGCAAATTTCGCCTGAGTGGCATTATGAATTCAAAATAGAAAAAACAAGAACAAGGAACAAAAAAAGGTTTAAAGTCGAGCTCACTTTCTTTTGTATGTATTTCATGGTGCTTAAAAAGGAGATTTTGTATGAAAAAAGGAAAAGACATAGTTCCCACCATTCGGGTAAAAATGCTGTATGACAAATCCGTATTTTATTTCACAAATAAATTGCCTTTTTTTTTCTATTTATTACTATTATCCATTTCGTGATTCTCCAACATGTGTGTGGAATGAGTATGTTTGTTGGAATCAACTTGATCAGCCAAAGATCGATGGAGCTTTTGTGTGTCTTGTATCTTTGGTGACTGTAGCAAAGCGTTGTCTGTTGTAACAAGATGTTTATTCATATTCCTTTCTGGTTTAAGCGGCCAGTTAGAGTGAGAAGGGTTGGTTTGACTTGTGTGTTTGTACATTGTGTGTGTATTTGTATCAGAAAGAAGAACAAGACAAAAATATAAAGTCACATTTTATTTTTTTTATGTATATGTTTTTTATAAAATTACAGTTCTGAAAATGTTTAAGCTCTGAGAGCACGTCTATCTTCCTTGGTTTGTGCCTTGAAACCTGTCTTGATAGCAGAGACGGAACGAGTAGAACCACAAATCTCACAAGCAACGAAGAACAATCTACTATCCTTTGTCATAATTGTATTGGGCGATTTACATGTCTTACAAGTGACATATTCAGAAATGTAACGACGCAAAACACTTTCGATTTGCTTCTGTTGGAAACGACCCTTGATGGTCAAACGCTGGGCACCATCCACTGAACCAGTGGTACCCAATTCAGCAAACAAGAATTGAATGACGTGTTCTGCAGGACGATGAAGACGCTTGGAAATATCTGCAACATTGGCAAAGATGGTCTTTTTACTACCGTCACGTTGGATAAGAGGTGGTACGATGGTGTACTTCTTCTTTTCACCAGCTAATTCAGGGTTGTTTTGCTTCAAAATGTCAAAGACACGATCAAGTAACTATGGCAACGGGATATGCATTTAATACTTGTATTAGTCATTATTATTCTTCTTTTTACCTCCTCATAATCGTAATCTCTATCACTCTTAAGCCATGTTGCCTCTCCAGTTTGTGCCTTTGACTTGTCTTCAGAAACCTCCTCTCCATCATTTTCTTCAGCCAAATCAGCTTCGAATTCAGCCATAGACTTCTTCTTCTTCTTCTTCTTTTTTAAAGCGCCAAAGTCCATGTCTTCCTCGTTCTCAGGAGCTGCTTCATCTTCAGGTGCAGCCTATACAAAGTGGAGCTTTAACATTTGTTTCTATTTTGTTTCTATTTTGTTTTATCTCTCTCTCTCTCTCTCTCTTATAAACACTCTTTACCTCAGCAGACTTGGACTTCTTCTTTTTTTTCTTTTTCAAATCAGCAAACATGGCATCAGGATCCTCCTCTGCGTCATCTACATGAAATAACCATTTGGTTAGCTTGATTTATTTACTTTTTTCTGTTTAAAACAACTATTATTACCTTGTTTCTCTTCAACGGGGGCTTCTTCCTCTATCTTTGGTTCAGGAGCAGTCTCAACTTCAGCTTCAAAGTCGACCTTCTTCTTAGACTTCTTCTTTTTCTTCAACTTTGAAAAGTCGACCTATAATAATAATAAAAGACCACAGCTCATTCATTTAGTCTCTATTTTTTCACATTGACCACATTTGTAAAAGTAACCTCTTCATCGTCGATAATCTGGTCCTTAACGGGTTCTTTTTCAGCGTCAGACATCTTTAAAATAATAAAGAAAAATAAGGAAGAAAGAAAAAAAATACAACTACGCGCGAATTTTTTTTTTCTAGTCACAAAATTGCATGTTAAAAACCAATAGACCGCTGTTGTTAGGTTTTGGAAGTGGCTTTGCGTTCAACTTTTGGAAAAAATACTCAACATGAGTCATGAAATAAGCATGAGGTATAAGAAAACAAAAAAAAAATAGTTCCTTTTTGGAAAAAAATGACCATACATGTAGCATACAGATCTAGACTTTACTGTATGATAACAAAGAACTCGTAAAGGTCTTGATCGGAGTATGAATCTCAAGATCTCTTCTTAAAGAAGTATCAGTGGTGATTTTTTCATGATGAATGAATACTAATATGCTGTTATAACATGTCTATAAAGATCTATATCAAACACGCTAATATATACTGATTTACCGTGCATTTTTTGATGCATACGAATGCTTCTTACTATAGGGGTAACTTAGGGACAGAGGCACCGCTAGACGTGCTCTTGCTCACTTTTATCATCTTTCAGAAAATCATTGCAAACACTTTTTTGTTATTGTTTTTATTTTCCCAATAAATTGGTTTATTTTATAATACTTATTGTCTTTTATTTACTTTTGCTCAATTTATAACCCTAGACATTTAATAATACCAACTCTTATTTGTATTGAACAGCTTCTTATTACTATCTTTTTCAAGAAAATAAGAATAAATTTCAAATTGCTGAGAAATATTTTAAAATTAATGAGAAAAGGGAGAATAATTATTGAGAAAAGGTTGATGAGAATATATTTTGGGCACAGAGGACTATTTATATTATAATATAACCCAATATATAATAGAACTAGAAAAGTATGTTTAAGTGTCTAACTGAACCTTACTTACCATCAACCGTATTAAATGTCATTGAAAAGAATCTGTATGAAAATTAAGGTGAATTGATTTAGGCTGATATGTCTTCTTTTACTCCCTTAATACAAACATCCAAATTAGTACACAAAGGGTTGGGGTTTTCCTGATGCCAAAATGTAAATAACTATCAATGCTTTATCATCAGAAGATTTTATAATGCCAAAGTGCAAGGCGCCAAAATCCAGGATACTATTCCTTTCTGGCCATATGAACATTATTCCTTGTTGCAATGGCTTGCACTTTTGCACTTTGGA
>VCJL01000655.1:5348-15416 GCA_024139405.1 Backusella mclennaniae | reverse complement strand
TATTCCACTTATTACACTTTTTTTTCCAAATTATTTCCAAGGGGTTTTGCTTGGAAAATAAACCCTTTTTTCCAGTGTATATAACACTTCCTCTTCAAAAAAAAACTTTTTACATCCTGTTTGATTTTTTTACTGCTGTTTAAGTTGGGAAATGCAATAATATGATTCATCAGTAACCGCATTGTATACAAAGTATTTTGAAAATGTGAAAGAATTTTATTACTCTATTTTAAAGTATCATCAGTTTATTTACACTTTTTTTTTAAAAATAATTATGCGAAAATTTAATATATGTTAGCTCAACTATATTTGTTACACCATATTTAACTAAACTTACTCTATTAAAAAACTGTTATTAGTACAATCTCATTGGCTAAATGAAAACACTAGCCACACTTATCCCCCACACAACCACCCAAGCCTCTCTAGTATCCTCTAAGCCACTTTGGAGTGCGCCGTTGGAGCGAGCGTAGTATTACCCTTCATTTTCTATCAATCCATGATCCAGCAGTGCGCTCACATGTATGAGGCTGACAACATTCAAAGTTATCATTAGGTGAAAACAGGTATATTTCAATTATGGAATGAGTGATCCTTTTTGATAAAAAAAAAAAAAAGCTAAAAATGTATTTAAGACGATTGGACTTTGATATCACATTGACGTCACTAATTTAATTTGCAGTGAAAAGTATAGTGCATGTAGCGATATTCTATGTATTTTTTTTTTTTTTGCATATTCAAAAAATAAAAATATAGCAACATGGCAACCAAGAAAAATACCAGACTACAACACTTTTTAAAGGCGCATGTTAAAGAGTTCCAGAATCCAACTTCAGAGCGACTAAAAGCACTCTATTCCGATTTCTCCAACCAGTTTCTACTCAACGAGTATGCATTCAAGACCAATGTTAGGTTTTGGACCAATGTTATACTAGAATCAAATGTACAAGGCCATCTTGATTCTGAAAACTATTCACTTGCCCTCAATGTAGAGAATTTACCAAATAAATTTCAAGTGCCTGTGCTAGGAAAACCACTTTCCCTTGACTGTGTGCTTGTAAGTATGTTTAGGTTGCATATATATATATATATATACATATATATAACCATCCTTTTAGTCTGCCATGGAAGACGATCAACAACTCATGGCACTCAGCACCTTTCGTAAGCAATACTCACCACCCTCCTTACTATCACGTTTCTATCATAGTCTATTCAAAACAAGCATGGATCAAGAAGAGCTTTATATCGTCATGCCCACACTAAAAACGGTTGCCAAAAAAATATTGCAGGATATGAGTGATGATCGGTTGTGGACATTGGCACGGTTCAAAGCAAAATACGCACACAAGTTTGTCAATGAACTGGAGCTTAACAATGGGGATATCATGTGTGTTGTATTGTATATGCGAAAGCATCATGGTGTTGGGTTTATGGAGAATGTACAAGGATATAGTACAAGCTACGAGGTTGTCAAGTTTCCTACGGGTAAAGGGGAGCTTGCCGAGATTACAGAATATGACAAGGCCATTGTCGCTTTACGTACTACAAGTTTTGCATTGTCGAGCCAGATTGATTTGTATCAAAAAGAGTCTAAAGAGTATGTATTGTGATAAAGGTAAAGAGTAGTAATAGCAATAATTATATTTATATTTATATATACAAGACGAGAGGTGGAAGCAATTCAAGAAAAGAAAAAAGGGCATCAAGCAAAGGCCCTTTACTGCTTGAAAAGAAAAAAGACACTTGATGGACTAGTAGAGAAAAGGTTAAAATCAGTTGAAACGATAGAGACAGTGCTGATAAAAGTAGAGTCTTCTCATGATGATATTCAGGTACCGTATTTCATTTACTGTGATGATTTGCATATATATAATAATAATAATAATAATAATAGGTGGTACAATCATTCAATATGGGCGCCAATGCATTATCGAGTCTATTAAAGAGCGAGCAAGTTTCGGCCGACAATATCGACGATGCGATTGAAAAGATACACGATGCATTACAAGACCAAAAGCAAATTGAAGACGCCATCCATTTAGGGAATGAGCAGCACTACGACGATGCTCAGCTTGAAAAGGAACTGGCTGCACTTGTTGTGGATGACAAGCAACACAAAAACCAAGAAATGGAAAGAGAATTGGAGGAAATGGAAAAGTTGTTTTCTGACATTCAAACAAGTGACACTTTTCCAAAAACAACAAATCTTAAAACCAGAGAATTGGCGTGATTGGCTCATTCTTTCCAATAACCAGTCCCCTTGTTCTCAAGCATTCTCTTTCTCTCTATCTGTCCCTTTTCTTTTCTTTTCTTCTTATCTTTGTTGTTGTTATAAAATAATCATATAATACAATGGCAATAGAATCAAAATACTATGAGATCTTGGAGGTCGAAACCGATGCTTCTGATCATGAAATCAAAAGAGTACTGTTGACCGCCATTCTTTTTCTTTTTTTTACTGTCAAAAATGAATAAAAAGCAAACTAACAAAGTGTATTTTTTAGGCTTACAGAAAACTTGTAAAGTTGATACAACAACAATATATCATGTGTTTTAGGAGGTTTATTCATGTATTTTACTTATTTTATAGGCCATGAAGTATCATCCTGACAAGAACCCTGAAGAAGGTGATAGAGTAAGTGTGGTTAAAATAAAAAAATAAATAAAAAATAAATAAATCGCTCATATTTGTTGAAAAATAAAAAAAGTTTAAGGAAATTTCTCATGCGTATGAAATCCTTTCCGATCCCGAAAAAAGAGCGAGTTATGATCGCTTTGGAGAAGAGGGACCTGGTGGCGGCCCTGGTGGTGGTTTCGGTATGTCTGCCGACGATTTGTTTGCCAATCTCTTTGGCGGTGGAGGAGGTGGAGGCTTCGACTTTGGCGGCGGCGGCGGCGGCGACTTTTATGGTGGTGGTATGCCTCGTCGCCCTAGAAAGGGCGAAACTTCAAGATCACCTTTGTCTGTTACTTTGGAGGACCTTTATCTTGGCAAACGTACAAAGCTTGCTTTACAAAAGAACATCATTTGTACAAACTGTGAAGGGTAAATATAGACGACAAGTATGCTGTATCATTATTATTATTGACATATTTATATACATATAAAGTAAGGGTGGTAAGACTGGTGCTACAAAGAAATGCTCTTCTTGTCAGGGCCGTGGTTTTACAGTAGCAATGCGTCAGGTTGGAATGGGTATGATTCAGCAAATGCAGGTACCTTGTGGTGACTGTAATCACACTGGCTCAATTGCAAAGGACAGATGTAAGAAATGTAAGGGTAAAAAGGTCACTGTTGAGAAAAAGTACCTTGAGGTCTTTATCGAGAAGGGTATGACGGATGGCCAAAAGATTGTCATGCATGGTGAGGGTGATCAGGAGGTAATGATATATAAATAGATATAAATAGATATATATTTGCTTACACTCTGCCATTCTTAGCCTGGTGTTGAGCCTGGAGATGTCATTCTTATTCTCAACCAAAAAGAACACAAAACCTTCCAACGCGAAGGCAACGATCTTTTATGCGAGGTCACGATTTCATTAACAGAAGCACTTTGTGGGTTTGATAAAGTGATTGTGACTCACTTGGATGGTAGAGGTATTCATGTCAAGCACCCCGCTGGAAGTGTCATTAAGCCCGGTATGGTAAAGCGTATCGCCAATGAAGGTATGCCTACCTTTAAACGCCCTGACAGTCGCGGTGATCTTTATGTCAAATTTGATGTCGAATTCCCTGCAGATAACTTTGCTGCCTCTGGTGAGCTTGATAAATTGGAGGCACTTTTACCAAAGAGAAAGCAGGAGACTGCCAAGCACGAAATCATTGATGAATGTGCACTTATGCCTGGTGATCTTAATGCATATGGTGCTTCTGGCCAATCACGTAATGCTTACGACGAGGACGAGGACTATGAGGATGATGAAGATCAGCCCGGTGTTCGCTGTGCTCAACAATAAAAAACAAATAGACGTTGATGGACAAGTATCAAGGCTTTTCCTTCCTTGTAAAGGTGTATATTTTTCTTATGTTTGTGTGTGTGCTTTTTTTTTTTAGTTAATTAATAAATTCACTTGTTTGTTTTCAGCCAATGAAAATAATAAAAAAAAGCATTTTGTATTTTTATTACACTTTTTCTCTTGTTCTTTTGCTCTATTTAATACCTCAAATTAATTAATAGCAAGATGGTGAAAGCTGTTAAAGGGGTCTTACTGGAATGCGATACTACTGTAAAACAAATTGTTCTCAATTTGAACAAACGAGGCAATTTCATCATTGAAGATTTGGACGACACTCATCTATTTATCGATTCCTCTTGGGTAGAACAGCTTAAATATGAACTTGACAAGATCCTTGATGAAAACTCGTACACTGTTAGCACCGAAGAGAAGGAGGCTAGAAAGAACTTTTAATAAGTAGTAATAAAGCAGTTGCTCTGTGTGTTTATATATCCATATATAACTGTATCGTAACATACAAGCCACCTTACTGGTTTTTTTTTTTGGTTTTTTTACCTTTTAATTATTACAATTGTTAGTTCTTCTTGGTTATACATATAAAACCAAGTCAAATGGAATCAAAAAAGAAAGTCAAACGTAAATGTCCGGTTTGTAACACGACTAAAATAAAACGCTCTGAGGACTATGGTCTTGTTTGTAAATACGGCCACAAGATACTGGCAAGTATTATCTAATATAATTATTATCAAACCAATCAAATCAACAATAACACTATACAATAGGGTGTTCAAAAAGAAGAAGCCGACGACGAGGTACTCACCGGCGCTAGAATTACAAGAAAGAGAAAAAGAGATACAGTTGAGAAAGAACGTAGGTTATTATTATTATTTACACAAGAGACAAGCCTTGTTGAAACAAAGCATATCAATAGTCATTACTGTCTCGGCTCGAAAAAGTGCCTTCATAAGAATGATGCAATTTGCCTTAATGGTGCTTTCTCGCCAAATGGTACAAGATCTTGGCTTTCCAGCTGACTTGGAGGTAAGTGTGTCTTGCACTATTCAAAAGTAGTATTAAACAATATACGTTTATAGCACGCAGTAAGAGAATTTTGGCTTGTTGCTATGTCGGCATTAAATACCGAGCTTGACAACAGTTATATAATTGAAATGAAAGAAAAGGAAATAAATCGAGTAAAGCTAGAAATGACTTCAACCCAAGATAATCCAGAACAATTATTATCTGATCAAGACGACGATAATGAAGAAGAAGAAGAAGAAGATGATGATGATGGTTTCACCCAAAAACAGGATCAAAAAGATATAAAACTAGGCAAAAGCGTACATTTGCGTTATATGGACGTGCTCACCATCATATTCATTACATGTATTCATTTACGACTCCCCGTTTTACCCGGTGATATGATCCGATGGTGTAAAAGCAATGTTCTTCACTATACATCGATTCAGAACAGAGTGCCAGAGGATTGGATTAAACTTCTTCCCTTTTCCATTACCAACACAATGGTGGTTATACCAGAAGTCAATGCACTCAGCGCACGCGCTATAAGATTGGCAAAGCGTCTTTATCTTCCTCAAAACATAATCATCCCAGACTATAATATTCCTTTATATTTGAATAGATTCTGCTCTCAGTTTTATCTCCCTGGTAATATACATTTAAGAATAACGCTTGATACATAGAGTATGCTACTCACTCTTTACAGTCGAAGGTTTTTATATCGCACTCTACTTGTTTAAAAAACATCAGCTTCCATGTAACCTTAGCATGTCATACGAGAACGAGAGAGTGAATGATATTTTGAAGAAACTGATGGCTTGTGTTGTTTGTGTCACCAAATTATTTTACAGCCTGGACCATAGTAAATAGTGAGTTTGAACAGTCCAACAAAGGAGCTTACAAAATTAAAAACATTTTGTTTTCTTAGCTTTCAAAACAACAGTGTTGTTTACAATGTAAATACAACAAGAGGAGAATGGGTAGAGTTGATCAAGGAGAATTATAAAACTTGGGAAAAGGCTTTTCAAGCAGGCCCTGAAAACGACACTGCCCTTTCAATCAAAATGGTTGGCGACGATTCAAAAACAAACGTCATTGTTAAAGCTAATAAGTCGAAAAATGGTAAGCCAAGCTATAGTGAATTTATTATTGTTGATTTCTAACGGTAGCCAAATTCGAATTGTGTAAATAGCTTTGTTTAAAGGTTTCTTGAATAACATTGTCAGCAGAACAAAGAATTCACCCGCACTCCAACAAAATATTGACAACCCCTTTCTAAATCCACCCGACAAAAATACTGTCGATATCACAAAGAACGACCAAAATGTGCATATACAGCCAGAAGGCCGCTTTTACTACATGTACAAGTTTGGGTTGCGACCTAGCGACTATGAATTGGTAATAAAATTGGCTTCTCTTATCGTGGGTGAGCACTCTATGACTGGTCTGGAACGCTTGGTCATGGAATTGGATCGAAAAATGAAGTCTGAGGAACCAAGCCAAATTGAAATGTCTGGCCGTTACCCGTTGTACCATGAAGCTTTGAAAAATTTGTATGGTACAAAGTTTTATCACGATGGCTTTAAATAAAAGTCATCACAGTTCCCTCCCTCTCTCTCCCTCTCTCTCTCATTTCTCTCTCTCTCTCTCTCTCTCTCTCTCATTTTTTTCTCTCTCTCTTTCTCTCTCTTGTAAAATGTTTTAATTTTACTCTCCTCTCAAAATTACATAAACACTGTCATTCCAAATCATATATAGTTATAGAAATGAAGCAGTTATTCTTAACCCAATGATTGTCTTTATCACCCAAGGTATTGAAATCGAAATCTTGTAAAAAGAAAAAATTGTTAATCAATAATGCACTGTTTTCTGTCTTATCTACTACTTACCAAAACTAGCTTTTCCAATGGCATCAAGGGTAAATCTTTCCATCAAGTCACTGATATCGATCCTATCCGTATTCAATTTTTCCATTTCATTGAGCAACGTCTTTGTTAAATTTGCAAACAATTGAATGGGCATGGAGCGGTGAAAGGCAGGGTTGGCCACTTTTCTTTGGCTTTTCCATTCTTGGCCATTGACATTGAGTATAGAAGGCCTTCCCAAAAATTTGTGAGATAAACTGTAAGCAGACATCACTGGAGTTCTATCCTTTGGGAAGATATCTTTTTTTGGATGGCCAAGTTAAAGTTTATATGTCTCTGGTTATTATTTTACCTGTTCTGTAAAACACTCTTTTCAGGGCCTCTGGATCGGTTACATGAATAGTCCAACCATGGACACCAGGTACCTAAAATATCGTTGATTTATTATGTTTTTATAAATATTACAGTATAACCTGGATATTGGAATACTCGCTATTGGAATAACCTCTTTATTAGAATAATGCTTTTTATAAGTATTCCAAATATTAGCCAGTGAGAACTCTGGAGAGAGACTTGCGAGATGCTATATTCCAAATATTGGAATATATTCCGCTAGTATCTTTCCACAACTTGGTATTCCAATATCCAAGTTATACTGTACATATTTGTTGTCATACCAAAAAGACACCATTGCTTTCTTTGGACGTAACCTGGGGCAAGGCATACTGTTGGGTTCTGATACGGACTGAATCAGAAAACAAATTCCTTATAAATGTAAAATAATTGACGTGTGGGATATGTGCAAGGGCCTTAGGAGGCTTGATGACCCTTTTTATTTTGTATGCAAAGAACAACATAATTGCATCACCGATACCAAGTACCTTTCCTTTTCTTGTCCATTTTGAAGGTGCAAGTACTTGCACATACAGATCAATAAGACGGTTGAGATAATCCTGTGTTAGCCCCATGTTTCTAGTCAGTTTTCTTTAAAGAGTATATAAATAAGCCTTCTTTTTAATATAACGAGATGTGTGTAAAGCCAAATATAAATATAAAAAAATACGAAGGGCGGGATTCGCCCTTTCAATGTGTTTTAGTTGACTTCGGCGTAAGGTCCGAAAAGTGAAATCCCATAAAGCAAAAAAAAAGGCCCGAATGAACCAAACTTTCTATTGGTTTCTCACGGCCCAAAGAAAGATCTCTTTAATGTAGCAAAGCAGAGTGACGATAGCAAACTTCTGCATAATACCCAGGTGTTATTTATCTTAGCATGAAACGAGAGGATTCAATTACATACATACTGATGCTGTGGTTTTGGTTATTGCTAACATTCAATGTTCAAATCACTCATATGGGAACAGGAATCATTCAGTGCTTCATTTTCCATTCTTTGAGACAACGTTTTCGGCCCTTCCAGCAAATCCAAGTAACTCGAGTTGTAAAATACTGATCGATGCATTGTGATTTTTATCTCAGGTGTGCAACAATAATTTTGTCTAATGGCATTCACCTCCATTCTTGATCCAACTTTGAGCAGTCCAATAGTTGTGACTCTTCTTTGAGGTTTAGCCGTGTTTTTTTTTTTTTCTTCTTCTTGCATTTGCTCCTTGTTTCTAGTCATTATGAGTCAAAATAACAGTAGAGGATCTCGCGTCGTATTTGGTATTTTCAAATGAAGAGACATGTCGACTCGAATATAATTGTAACCGATTCTTTCTTTTTCTCTTTTTCTGATCTCAGTTGGAAATATTCCTTTTGAGCTTTCAGAAGAACAGCTTATTGAAGTGTTTAAAGAAGTCGGTCCAGTAACTTCTTTTCGGTATTTGTGTTTTTGATAGTAAAGAGAGTTTATGAATATTTATTGTTTATTTTATGTATATATATATATATATATATAAAGTCTTTTATTTGATAATGAAACTGGTAGACCAAAAGGTTACGGGTTTTGTGAATTTGTTGGTAATTATTACTATTATTATTATTATCACTATCGTTATATCATAAGGAAAGGCTGTTAATCAAATCTTGTTTTATCATGTATGTGCTTCTTTTTTTTTTTTAAAAAAAAAAAAGATGCTGAAACTGCTGCGAGTGCAGTTAGAAACTTGAATGACTATGAAATTGGAGGAAGACAATTAAGAGTGGACTATGCCACCATGAATGACAATTCAAGACAGAACAACAGAAACAACCAAAATAGACATGGCCATAACCAACATCACAATCAACATCACAATCAACACCATAACCAACAGCATCACAATCAACAACAACGCCAACAGGTAAGGAGAAGAAGAAACTATATACTATTAAGGAAGGGGATACTTATGTACAATTGAAACAAATAATTAATCAGAACCAGGGGCAAATACATATGTCTCAACAGCAGTATCCACAACAGCCATTTCAACAGCAGCAACCTTATCAGCAACAGCAACAACAGCAGCAACAGCAGCCACCATTTCAGCAGCAACAGCATCAACAACAACAACAACAACCGCATCAACAACAGCAACAGCAGCAGCAACAACAGCTACAACAACAACAGCTACAACAACAATTGCAGCAGCAACTACAGCAGCAACTCCAACAACAGTTACAGCAGCAGTTACAGCAGCAGCAGCAATTACAACAGCAACAACAAATACAACAGCAGCAGCAACAAATACAACCACAACAACAACCGCAACCGCAGCAGCAGCAGCAGCAGCAGCAACCAAAAACAGCTGCCGAGATGTCTTCTATAGAAGAAATCTCGAAAGTACTTGGATCGATGAATGCACAGGATTTATATACACTTATGACTCAAATGAAGGTTTGTAACAGTAGGAGTTGTAGTGATATGGGATGATAAACACAAGTATTAAATTAAATGGACATCTATAGCAAATGTCAACCGAAAGAGCAGACTTTACAAAGGAATTTCTTACAACAAATCCACAAGTAGCGTATTCACTATTCCAAGCCATGGTGATGATGAATCTTGTTGATCCTAGTCTTATTTATGTAAAGTATCCCATTTTTATTATAAACTGATCTAATCTTTTATTCTAATGAAATAGCATTATATGACGAAAAACTCAAACAAACAAGTCAATACGCCTACTACTTCCACACCACCATCACAGCCTCCTAAACAACGGCAGCAGATGACTCCACCACAGTCATCTGCTCCTGTAGTGGTCAATAGCCCAGTCCCACCATTGGTTGAGCCACAACA